>VCMR01000023.1:0-282500 GCA_007113925.1 Teratosphaeria gauchensis
CCCTAACCCTAACCCTAACCCTAACCCTAACCCTAACCCTAACCCTAACCCTAACCCTAACCCTAACCCTAACCCTAACCCTAACCCTAACCCTAACCCTAACCCTAACCCTAACCCTAACCCTATAAAAGTTTATAATATCAAAGACTAATTTCTAAGATAATAATATTTATATTATAACTTTATAATACTCTAATATATAAGCTAGAATATATATTAGATTAATAGAATAATCTTATAAATATATCTTTTATATAATTAAAGTTAAATATATAATTTAATTATTTATAAGTTAATACTCTTTTTTAAAAAGAAATATATATATTAGAGAATACTACTTATAATAGAAAATAATATAATAGATATATATATTCTTTTAAAAATTAGTATATAAAGAAACTTTTTAGTATATAATAAAAATTCTAGATAAGTAATAAAATATAAATATAGATATAGTATAATAAGCTTAAAGAATTCTAATAATATTTCTCTTTTTATAAATATATAGTAAATAGAGTAATAACTCTCTAATACTTTTAGAGTATATTTAGAGAGGTCTAAAGAGTATTATAGAGTATATATAAACCTTATATTATAGAGTAAAAAGTATACTCTAATCTTATATTTAGACCTTAAATTAATACGATTACTTCTTCTCTATCTACTATACATATAAAGTCTCTAATCTATATATAAATCTACTATAGTATAGTCCTTAAATAGTACCTCGATCGAAGATTAATATTACTCTATATAAGGCTTCAATCAATTTATAACACTATAACTAAAAGCTATACTCGACCGTACGTAGACGTTACGATCGGCTTTACTCGCAATGTCCTAGTCTGCAGCCTTCGCAAAACCTAGACTGATGTGGTCTCCGACTATGTCCAGAGTGAGGAGGCTCTTCTAAAGCAACACCAGACCACTTTGCAAGACGATATGCGACTCTCTCCGCATAAGAATTGTCCAACTCTGGTCGACTCAAAGAGTCACAAGATTTACACTTCTGATAATAGACCCTCGCATTGTATCTCAACCCAGAGTACTGCCTGATCGATGTTGCAATCTTCTTACTCGTCCATGCTTCCGCTGCGCAAAATGTATTGGCGCAGGCGAATTTTCCCATGATACTAGTGTCGTGCTCCCTGACGATGTCGTCCAAATCATCAGTCGAACGGAATCTGAAGACCAGACCATCCCGCTGAAGTAGGCGTAGCACGTCCTGGTGGAGGAAGGGGCGCATGTCAAAGGAGTCAGTGGTCGCGGCAGCTTGGATCCCAGTATAGTGAGCTGGCGAGTCTCGTTGGTGCTGCTCGAGTGCAGCTTCTGTTCCAAAGGAGCGGTCACACTCCGTACACTCATAAGCAGCTCTGTGAGCTGGCGAATCTCGTCGATGCTGCTCGAGTGCGGCTTCTGTTCCAAAAGAGCGATGACAAAGGTGACAGAATGTTGCCATGATGATGGGCTGAGCGCACGAATAATGGACTCTCGCAGAATGCAAAAGTAAGATAGAGCCTTCTTCCTCGCGTAGATATACGAATCGCTGGCGCACTGTACAGCTCACCGACATCACATACCCTCGCTTACAGGAAGATTGCGTGCCTTAGCCGACTCGCATATATAGGCACTCTTGCCATGACGCTACCGCGATGATTACGTGGATCTTTGTAATAATCAGGTATGCCTGGAGCCATTGGCCCATATTGTTCTATAGAACACGATCCTAAAGTCTTGCAAGCTCATTCCTCGAACCTCTGAGAGTCGCGCTACGTTCAATCTAGGAAGACCCTTCAGCATGACCACCTCAGCCTATGACTGAGCACGATACCTGAGTCTATCTGGAGCTAGCATCGACTCGCACACCATGCGTTAGCCTGTAGATGCACCTCAGAATTGAGCGCAACATTGCGTTGTCACCAAGATGAAGCGATCTGGTTCGATGACTCAAGAGGAGAACGTGACAGCACATAGAGCGTACGAACATATGTCAATAGATCTTATCAATTACCAGAGGGTCACAAGAATGAGAGCTGCTACTACACCCGCCAAGTGATCTTTGCAATTGATCGGCACTATCTGGAGCTCTATCAGCTGATGCTGCCAGGTGACGGCAGCTATACGTAAGGGCGCCTTTGATATGCTTGCATGAGATTGATGAGATGTAGTCAGTGCGCATGAAGGTGCATCTGACCAATCAGCGATGGAGTCAATCTGCCAATCGATATGTAGTGATAGCACCCTTCCTCGCAGACGCACAACCTTGCTGGCTAGAGCACGTTCCATCCATGACATAGTGATTGACAATGCTGGCACAGGAATCTCATTACACATCTAAGCCGTCGAATGGAGGTGTAAGATTGGGACCGATCTTTCGTTACAATGTACAGCGAAGCAGTTGTAACGAGAGTATCGCGTACGTCTTGAAAAGACGCTATTACTTCACGGTGATCGCGCCAACGGCCCTTCCGGCGTCTAGCGCAAAGACTTTGCACATGTGACCGCCGTAAGCAAGGCGGCACAGTCTTTTTGTTTTGTAACTCAATGAGGACTGCCAAGTCGAACGCTGCTGTGATCTTTCCGCTCAAGAAAATCGTGGATGTGCAGTCTGGACGACGGCTGGCAAGCGCCCTCGAAGTAAACAACTTGCTTGTGCCTAAGGACTAGTCTTGTCAATGTCCAATGAGCCATCCAAACCATCCCCAACTCCCGACTAAACTTCACATAACCATCTCCGACAAACATGTATTCATTCGACATTGCCATCATTATCCCCATGTCCCATCAAACTCCTGTATTCTTCGTATATTGGTCGCGGAGAGAGCAGATAGTCATTGCCAGCCGGACTGTTGTAGTGAGAACGTATGGGCCGTTGGAGTCGTAACAGCTCTTCGTCCACAATTCTCTTCTGCAGAGCGCTGTAATTCATGGCAAACAAATCGGTAGCTGTGCGGGTCACTTGGCACTGAATTGCTCTGAAAGTCTCCCCGCTCTTGGCCTTGATCCAGCTGTAATGTGCTTAGCCACGCAACCAAGCATTTCGTGGATGGCTTACTAGTGCTCTGGAAGAGCGATACCTAAGACCATGGCGAGGCCATCACAGACATTTTGGTGGAGATTTTTGTACCTGTGACCTTTGTCGATCATCTTGTTCACAATATTGATCGCGTTGCTGCGTGTCTCAGCGATGATCCCGCTAGAAAGGAGCAAGTCTGCCGTCGCCTCGATGGTAGGGCGGCCGATGCCATCGCGCAGGTCAACAAGAATGATACATGCCATGCGTTGCTTCATGCGAGACTACGCGTCATCGCCACGAGCACGAACATAGATCTGTATGATCTCAGCCTCCGCGGAAAGGGTCTGGCTCGCAGTTTCGCTCATCTCATTCCAGAACATCTGCGGGTCATCCATCCATCGACGATGGTTCGAGTCGAGGATGTTTCTAGTCTCCTTGTCTGGGCCTGTGTATGATTTTATTCGAAGCAGAAGATCATCGAGATGCTTCTTCTTGCGTTCAATCTTGAAGTTTATCGATGATGACTGCTGCAAGCCGTTCGAGAGCCTTACATGAAGTGCTTGTAGTATAATGTCGAGTTCTTTCGGCTCCTGCATTTGGTCAGTGGAGTCAAAACCATCAACGCGACGTACTAGTGCTGCTAGTCCTTCCAGGATCCTCGACATCTCCATGATGGTGAGAATGAGGCGGGACTTCCTATTTCACCAAATCTTTCAAAAGCAGGTAGGTCCAATCGGTTCTTAAGCAAGATCGCACAGTGTGGGAGCATCTCCAGGTATGAGCATGCTGGGATGAAGCACGAACTGCCCAATATCCGCGTGTCCGATCGAGCTGTTACTGACTTTCCTGGCGGCGATTTGGAATGTTTCTCGGCGCGAACATCCGTGCAGCTGCAATGCCATGCAGGGAAAATGCGGTGAATGGGTACGCGTGCTACCGCAGCGACAGAGCATGGCTGCAGCTGGGGGCGCTAATTCTGTCTGGGCGAATTTAGCGCTTCGATTTGGGGCTACCATGATTCTAACCACATCGGACGCATAATATATATATACGACGGAAAGTGTGAACACACATGATGAGCCTTCTGATCCTGCGCACCACTATCATCTTGTATATTCCAGAACAATGACTTCTTCAACAAGACGCTCGCCAACTAACAGCGTCGATCCTCAAGACAGAGGGCAAGGGCTGCTCGATGATTCTGACTTCGAAGACTTGACCGACAGTCACAACAATACTGGCATTTCGACGGGAGATTACTGGTTCGGCAAAATTCTGTTCGACCAGATGATCGCGGAGAAGTTGATTCGCGATGCTGCGGCTTTTCGCTCCAGTGATCGTCTAGATGTAATATTTCCAAAATCCTTGTCCCAGGCATATACTGACCTTGAATTAGGCAAGTTTGGTGCAAGCGATCGCAGGATATCCCTACCACGATCGTATGAGACACATTCGTTCGGTCTCGTCATTCCAGGACCACTTCCGGGAGCCAGATGAAGGCACTGACGACCTCAGGACCTTTGTCACTGGACTTGCTGCGATATACTTGCGAAGCAGGACAGATAGTAGACTGCATCTTACGTCCATTGTACAAAACGGCGTTGGAGACCCTCAACAACCGAGCGCACCTCGCCCAGTATTACAGCCATGCAGCACATCAGCATTGAGACCGCAGCCTTCGACAAGCGGTGCGTGGAACCATAATGGTAACCATCTCGCTGAACGTTCCCGTTACACCATCGCCCTGAAGGAATATGGAGATCGCAGTCACGTCGATGTCAGATGGGCAAACCGGCAGAAATCCGTGGATCCTCTTTGTTGGCAAGTGTCGGTGATTGCGGATGGCGAGATCTTTCGAGCCACTTCCAGCAACAAAAGAGATGCGAAGCATTGCGCTTCGCAGATGGCGTGTGAAGCTCTTGGGATTGAGATCTAGTCTACATTTCGCAGTGACCTAAAATCGAATGCGATCGTTCGCCTACATGTTCTGTCTATCGGCGTCGTAAGCTTCGACAGCACATAATACTCTGATTTGATCATCGCATCTCCAAGTCTGCCGTCCATTTTAAGCATTCTGAGCAAGGACGCAGACGCAGAAGATAAGTCGTCACGTCATTCCGCTGAGCATGTTGCAGGGACGGACCAGCGACCCGCAGCTGTACCACCATCTCGGATGAGCGGTACCTCCCCTGAAGCTTATGTCAGACGCCTTCCCATAAGAAAGCCAAGCAGCTGAGCTGTCTGGTCTTTCCATATTCTTGCTGCCTTCACTACTTTCCAAAGATGCTTCGTCAAGGTATTGAACGTGTAGAGGGCGACCTCTATGATGGTCTCCAGATACAAAGCCTACTCCAGCGTCAAGAGGCCAAGATAATCAGGAATAGTCGAAGCGAACAATCCTACTGGCACACCACCAGTGTCAGATCTGACTGGCAACGTTTCCTCGACGATTTGTGCTTCTTGTGTGATTATCGAAGGGGAGGAGCGACTACGACATCTATCGCAGTGCAACAAGGCGCCAATGGGACTGTTATGTGGCTGATGATGAACGGTGGAGATGCCGAAGGGACAAAGAGTCATTTGACGAACATGCTCGTCCTGGTCCGAACCATGGAGAGGGACGCATGCGCACTTACCAAATTCGATGAAATACTCATTGACACCATCACAAGAAGCTCTCAGCGGATCTCCAACTACGCAAATCGTCTATGTAGCATTTTGAGACAGCTCGAAAGAAGACTGGTGGAGGGGACATTAGCAAAAGGAAGAGTGATCGAGGAGACGAGCCGTACGTTTGAACATTTCCAAATCTACTAGCCTCAACTTACATCGGCACAGTTGGTTTCCTGATGAGAACGATAAAAGCTATTCTGAACAAGGGTTCTGATCACCTAGCTTTGTGTCATGAAGCTCACCTCTTCATTGCTCGTGGATTCCGTAAGAGCAACATACTAGAGGATTCACTCATGACGGACTACGACTCCTACCGTGCGATTCACTATGTCGGACGACTCAGCTTTTGGCATACCGCTGTTGACAACATATTGACACTGGGACAGCGCTTTCGCAGTGTGTTAGACAGCTGCAAGGTCGCCGTTGTCATGACCCCGATAATCCAGGGAGCGATAACTCCTGTTCTCGAAGGCGGGCTCGAGAGTGCCATCGGGAGACTGTTGCCGAATTATCGCGGCCAGTCGATAGTCGCAGCAGCAGCAGCAAAGCTAGAAGCCGTGGCAGACACTTTGCCCACGGAAGTAAAGACTAGCTTGCATGCTGAAGTCGTAATGCTTGAGCATTTCTATGTCCAAGAGTTAGAATTTGCTATGAGTGACCCCTACGTCGCATGCAGTAAGCCATCTTGCTATTGCTGCAAACGATACTTTGACGTACACCCCCTGCGCGCTAGAACTGGACGTTACCATGGGAATGTATGGATGAAGTGGGCAGTCCCTCGGGCTTTGGAGATGCTTGATGGATCAACGGACCGAGAAACTCTTCAGCTGGTGCGGCGGATGTCAGATTCAGTGCGGGATGACTTATTGTCTACTTTACTTGGCAGACCCTCGGTCGGTCAGCTCTTTGATTCGACTACTGGACTTTCATGAAGAGAGGAAATGTGTTACTTTAAAAGGTGTCTTCGACGATCCGAGCGTATACTACACTGTACAAGCGACGGTCAGGATCATATGTCTCGTTAGCATACCTCGTTCACGATCGACCAGACTACGGAAGAGGCGATCTACGATCTTGTGCAAGGCAGGGCTCGAAGTAAAAAATTTGGAAATGAGAAGAGACGGATTTCGTCTTCACCGCTCGTGCATAGACAGACCCATCACACTTGACCTATATACAATCCAAAGTACCGGATTATACGACAATAGCCTCTCGATCGTAGAAGACGCGCAACCTAGTTCTATTAACAAGTCTACGACATCCTAATTTACTCTAGTTTTAGTTGCTAGAATTAATATCTACTCCTACTAAGTATACTAAGTAAAATCTTAGTATTACTACTCTCTTAACTACTAAAATTATAATAATATAAAGTAATAAATAAATATAAGAAGTAAAAATAATAATAATAAATAAGTCTAAACTAAATCTATAAGATAGATATTTAAAAGTAGATAAGAACTTTTTTTTAATAGAAAATTAATATTTAGTTTTAAAATAAAAGAGTAAAGCTTAATTAATTATAATTATATTTTTATTATAATAAGTTTTCTATACCTCTAAAGTTTTTATACTATAGTTAAGAAAAGAAGTAGAAAAGCTCTAATCTAAGCTTTATCTCTATCTTATCTCCGCGCTAGCTCCGGCCGACTACGATTTTCGAGCGTCGTAACTTTCTCATGCTACGAATATAATCGCTTCGATCTCCGTACAATGGCACCGATTCAGACGAAGCATTCGCGCGCAGTGCGATCCGCCAAGAACCCTCGCGGTATCTACGCTCCTCCATCTGCGGTCGACCTCGCGGCGTCCCTCGACTCCCGCGCAACCGAACCATCTGTAGCCGAAGACGGCGCCTTCGCATTCAGCTCCGCCGGTGGCTTCAAAGTCAACAAGAAAGATAAGCGCGCGATCCGACACAATGCGCTCCTCGCAAAAGTCAAAGAAGGCGGCGTGCAGAAACGCGCACTCGAGCGACGGCGACCCGCGAAGAAGCTGAAGGCAAATGTCGGTGACTTGGCGGATGCGCTGCCTGACGTCGACGATGAGGAAGGCGCCATGAACGAGGACGACGACTGGGAAGGTATCTCGGATGACGAAGAAGAAGGCGCGACTGTGACAGGCATGCGCAAGGCGAAGCGACGACGAAGAGCAGCAGAAGGTGATGGGAAGATGGCGATGCGCAGCTTGAGACACAGACCGGGCGCGATGAAGCGAAAGCGCAAGATGGAGCAGAATGAGATGGAGCGGTTCGGAAAGAACCTGGCGCAGATGATTGGGAAAGAGCAGATGGCTGTGAAGGAAGGGACGGCCAAGAAGAAGGAAGGTGCTGCTTCTAGTCAAGCGGACAGATGGGCGGCCTTGAGGACTTTCATCGGGGGCACGATGGAGAGGGACAGGGCATTTGCTGCGACGTGAAAGAAGCGCTTAGTCAAGGAGATCGCTGAGGTAGAAGCTACCACCCATCAATGCCTATGTCTTGTCTGCGGACCCAGGCCGACGTACGCCAGCATGCATTTCACTGCTTACCCTGGATGTCCCGGCGATCCACCTCAGCCTCGCTCATCATGGATAGTGTCACCTGACATCTATGGAGAGGAGCTACTTCTCTTCGTCTTCCTCCTGTTCAGCCGGTGGCTCGCACAACTTCAGAAACTCTCCCTCACTCGGCAACGCGCTCAGCTGAAATTCCGCCATCAATCCCGGCCCGCGACCCGCAGTTACGCCTTCCGCCTCACCAAAGCGATGCTGCTCCTTCCCGCTCTGGCCTTCGTACACCTCCAGACTTCCAGCATCGAGGTCAACGACATACGCCCACTCGCAGAAGAGCGTGTCAGCAATGAAGTTAATCTGTTTGACAAAGCGGCACCGGCTCCGTCGCATCCGCAATCAGCTGCAGAATGTGCGCCCCTGTATTACGTGACAACGTCGCACCCGGCCACGTGCTCTTTTCATCCGTGGATGGATAAGAGTCTAAGTCCATCAGGGCCTTTTTCTCGAGTTTGGCATATTCCGCGAAGATGGCGTTGCCTTCTTCCTCGGTCGGCTCGTACAGGCGACTGGGGGCGTCGAGGGCAGCGATCAGCTTGGCGATGTTGGCTTGGCTGCTGAGGAATTTGAGAACTGTGACGCCTTGACCTACGCATTCATGGGTGAGCAACGTAGTAAGGCTGATACCTTGGCGGTGATGACTAACCACTGGGATAGCCGTCCCATTGGCCGTACTGCGCGATTCGGTATTCGCCTTTGTAGTAGACGAGGATGAGGTGTCTTGTGCCCATTATTTGCGATGCCAATGACCGGAGAGATAGTGCTTTCGAAGGATCAGTTAAAAAAATCAAAATACGTCAGATCTGCAGGCGACAGCTTGCACGCATGATGCGAAATGTTTGAGCTGCCTGTGGAAGCCTGTGGAGGCCTGCGGGTGCCTGCAGCTGCCTAGACAGGGGTCGACTGCATGAAAGTGGGCTTGCT
This sequence comes from Teratosphaeria gauchensis, assembly GCA_007113925.1. Lineage (NCBI taxonomy): Eukaryota > Fungi > Ascomycota > Dothideomycetes > Mycosphaerellales > Teratosphaeriaceae > Teratosphaeria > Teratosphaeria gauchensis. The sequence goes on from VCMR01000023.1 coordinate 9,164, forward strand.
ACCAAACACCCGGATCTCACAATCGTTCTCGCATCATGGCGCGCTCATGCCATCCACCTTCCGTGCGCTAAAGCATCACTCGGCGGCTTGCACGCTCTCAAGAATTCTTCCCGTACCGGCAGTTTTCCCAACTGAAATTCCGCCATGAGTCCAGGGCCTTGGGTATATATGATGCCCTCTTCCCTTCCAAATCGCCACTGCGGTCGCTCAACGCCTCGACAATAGACCTCGAAGCTTCCGCAGTCCAAGTCAACAACGTACGCCCATTCACACGCTACGTTGTCCGAGATGAAGAAAAGATTCCGCGAGATAGCGACTGGGTCCTTCGCATACGCAACGAGGTTCAGAATATGCGCGCTCGTGTCGCGCATCAGGCTGACCTCAGGCTTGACCACATCGTCGTCTGGCTCGGGAAAGTAGAGCTGAGAGTCTGCACCTACGGTTCTTCTCTCCAGGGTGCAGAGGCCGTCTTGCTCACGACCGTACCACGCCCAGGCTTCATGTCTGAACTCCCAAGACTTGTGCATGAAGCTATCCATCTTGTTTTCTTCAGCGTGCTGCCTTACCGGGATGTACAAATCCCATGCTACTTCAGCCGCTTCGATCTGCTCCGGACTGGCGTTATAGATACGACCGGGAGTGTTGAGTGCGGTTATGAGTCTTGCGAGATTGTCCTGGCTGCGTATGAAGTCAAGAATCTTGGCACCTTGCACTTGATGACTTCAGTAAGCCGCAAATTCTTGAAGATTGCAGATGCCGCAAGCTTACCAGATGGATCTCCGTCCCATTCGCCGTATTGCGCGATCCTGTACTCGCCCTTGTAGAAGACGAGAATGAGGTGTCTGGCTCCCATTATTTCGGTCGGCCGATCAGATTTTGTCAGACAAACACGCAGCGTCGTGCGGGCGATGACTACGAATTTCAAGGAGGCCTAGGGCATAGCCTCGGCATGTCCACAACGCTATCTTCATGATCGGGATGAATTGGACTTCACCGAGACAAGATGACGTAGAATGTCTGAGATGCTTGTTCTCCGATGCATGGCCGCGACAGGGGTCTAGTACGTCGACAGAGTCGAGTACCGGGACCGCGGGAGTCTCAAAACAATAGGTGTGTGGGCCGGTGATTTGTGTACTCGAGATGCTGCCGGCCTCCTCGCAGATGCCAGTCCTGACTGTGCCACGGACAGTAGTGTCGATAGTGCCAGCAGGAAGACCTGCGGCATTGCGGTAATATCTTTTCGCAATTGGTGCACGTGGCTTGTTGGCGCCTGGAGTTCTCTGTAGCAAGACAAGGGGCTCCAGATATGTTCGAAGTTGCACGCGTCAATGACAAGGAGGTCGATGAGCGTGGCAATGCGACCAACTTGGTGTCGCGGAAGGCTACGAGCGCACCAATGACACCCGGGAACTGGCTTCGGGCATCAGCAGCTTCACCATCCGCACTTACGAGCAGGAAGTGGCCAAGGGAAAGAAGCCTGGGAAACGCCCCGAAGCTGCCTTGCAGCTTGAGCGCCGGGCTCATGACGGCAACAGCAACTCCAGATCAGTAGACAAGACGAAGAGCGGCCAGAAGAAGCGCTGTTCGGCAGACGCGGCGCGATCATTAGTGCCTGCTGGCGAAAGAGTAATCCTAACAGACCGGGACAGCACACCAAAAGCATATTCCTAGGGCTGAACGCTGGGGCAGTACTCGGATTGATTCCGATCGCCGCATCAGGATGAGGATACTTCGTTCCGGGAAACCGAGCACTCATGTCATGTACTAGCCAACAAAACACAAGCTCGGCGGGCCTGACGACACCCACTTCTGCGAATTGCCAGGATCTCGAGAAGACATCAATCCGAGGCTCAAGGAGTTAAAATTGGAACTGATCGAGTGATTGATTGCATTTACGTGCTAGAGTACTGGTATATTCAACCCGTACAATTGTCACTCGGCAAGTTCGGGAGCAGGACAGGCAACGTTCAGACGATTGACGAGCAGCTTGTGTTTAGGGTACAAGCACAGGATCGTGAGGCAGCCCCCGGATCAACTTGATGGTATTGCAAAGTCTGTATGGCACTTGCGAACCGAAGATTCATTGATGAAAACTCGCACAATATGCCGAGGACCTGCCCAAATATTCAGCTTATGGGTGATTATCTCTTGAAGAACTCGGGCGGACGCAACTGATAAAGAGGATACGACGAACGAACAGCAAAGAAATGCAAAGCTATACATGTCGCACGCAAATTGTGACGTCAGAATTCTTCTCTTATCTTTCGCGAAGACCAACAACAATCTGAGATTCATTCCAGTCCAACATTTGCGATTACACTAGCTACTTTGTTTTCGCGTGAGACACTTCATTTGCTCTCTCAGCTATTCTCCCTCATCATTGATTGTCGAACATCATCGACTCTCGCGTCCCCACCACAAAATCCTTCCTGGCTCTGCTTGGCCCGTCTTCAGACACTGCTTCAGCAACATTGAGCCCTCTCGCTCTACTCTGCAGGGTTTGAGCCGCCCAAGCAGCAGCAGACTCGACCGCCTTCTGTGGATTGCTACGATTGACAAGGAGATAACCCTGCAGCTCTGCCGGCGTGACCTTAAGCTCGACTAGCTTTTGCAGTATAGCACTGGACGACTCATGTCTCATTTGTCGCGTGATTGTGATTAGTGTTGAGATGACACGATCAAGCTTATTGCCAGCAGAGGCGGAGATCAGGGAGAGCGGCTGGGGAGGCAATATGAAATTGGGTTGACCAGCAAGGTTCCCGTCCGGATTCGCCGCGTCACTCGGACAGGATCGATGTACTCAGTGATCGTTTGCAAGGCGTTTCGATGAGGAAAGGAGATCGTAGGATTGACCGTGCATCCCGGCTATATCTATACGATGTTGGGTAGGCACCAATGGCATTGCCTGCATTAAAAGTCTGTCGCCAGAGGAAAATGCATTGTCTACATACTCCAAAGACTAGGGATCACGGTATCAAAGAGAGCGTGATCTTGCCTTCAAGACAAGTATCGGCTACAGCTCAATTAATAGCAGACCTGAGCCTAACAAGTAGTAAATTCGAGACGTATACTCTTTAGTCAGAGACGTGCATAGGTATCGGCCTTTGCAAAATAACTCCCGGGCCAGCTTACGGCTCAGTGATCCACAATGCCATTGTTCAAGCGCGTCAGGCTTGTACATCTCGAAGTGGCGGCGCGGACTAGGCAATAAAGACAAGCCACACGTAGATCCTCTTTCAGCGTGTGTTGGTTGTCTTGGTTCGGCTTAGTGTCTCGGCGTAAGACAACTTCTACAGGTTGCCCATGCAGATGGATAATTGGCCCGCTCGCCCTTTTGAGCGGTAGCGCACGCGTTGTGACAAAGAAACCGGTCGAACGAGACAATTCGATAAAGGGCTGCGGCAATCCTTTATCCCCGCGTAAGCGCCCCTACTGGGGACGACCACATGGTACATAAGGTAACACAAGACAGCGGTATTCCCTGTCTCAGAAGTGCTGGTCAGAGGTCACTTCAATTGAGCTTCCGAAGCATTTTCACGACTGACCGACTCTCCGGATCCTGAATTGAGCATTACTTGGCATAGTGTCGACGTGCCTCAGCGATCCCGCGAAGGTCGGCCTCGTCCGGAGTTGTTACTGCGTGGACCAACCCGCTGCTAATCGCATCGTCACAAGACGAAGAGCGACCAGACGAAGCGCCATGCGGCAGACGTGGTACTAGTCGCTTCATCATACGAGTCTACTCAAGCCAAGCGCACCGTCCGTTTTCGTGGCCCAGCCTCGCTCCAAGCTTGAGCATGCATAATCGCCACAGTACACCTGAATCCAATAGCGTTGACATTATTCAAGTCCGAGTCCACCACCAGTATATGAATCAAGCTGTTTCCTCCCACGGCGGGAAATGCTCTCTCGTCAAATATTTTGATCTCACCTTCAACTCGATACTGACCCTCCCAGCGGTAGTAACTACAGCCATAAGCCGAAATAGCAACCAGATGTATGTTGCGCTCAGCGGTTTTGTTGAGACCAAGTCCAACATATCCGTAGCCAGCCTGCTCCCACCAAAGCCCGCAATGCTTTCCTTCGCGATCATAGATACGCCGCACAGCCTGATTGCTCTGGCTATGTGTATGGTGTTGCTTGATCAGATATCCCTTCTCAGGACTTAACCCAAAGGCCGCGATTGGAACTGTAACGGCTACAAATGTCAATATGTTGCCTGGGAGTGGATCATCCCATGGCTCTTGTTTCTGAGGAGGCAATATCGTCCACGAGCTGTGGCGCGAAGCATCAGAGACTTGCACTGCTGCCAAATGAGCGCCAGTGCCGTCATCAGGGGCTTTTCGTTTGTTCCTAACGATGGTGCCTTGAAGTGGGGCCTGCTTTCCGTCATCATCATGCTGCTCGCTGTTTTCACGACTGTCGTAAGCCGCAATCGCCTCGGCGTCATGGATTCCACTGATATCCGCTGCTCCTCTTTTCGCCGTTTCGTTTCGAGTCAAGCCGTAAGCATGATGATCTATATTGATGAGCTGCGCGCCACTGCCTGAACCAAATTCATAGCACGAAATCATTGACGTAGGCAACTGTATTTCTCCGTCGACAGAGCTGAAAAGACGGTACTCCACGGCCCCATCCCATCCTACCCATGACCAGCTAGGAAAATGGACATCAGGCTTGCCCATCCTGATATCCGCATGGGTTGGCAAACGGCATCCGCGACGTGGTAGCCGCTCTACAGGCGACCAAAGGAGAGCGTGACCGAAAATAGCGGCAGGTAGGCCCATGTAGTTCTCACTCTGCAAGTGCCTTCTGAGGACAGAGAACATGCCGGCAAATCCGTTCAAGATATCGGACTTGTTGGTGAAAGCACGAGGAGTGTAGAACTTCACGAGTCTTTTGTAAATGTCAAACGCCTTCTTGAGCTTCGTTAGAGGGCTTAGATCGTACAGCGACTCCATGTAGTTGAGGGGATTTTTCAGATCAGCAGCTTCTCGGAATTGTGTCTCTAGGATTGGTGTAGTATCCCACTGCAAAGCGCTGTATCTCTCGTTGATGCCACACTCATTAAGCGTATGTCGGTCGCATTGAAAATATACGTAATCTGATGAGAAATATAAGCATCGCCGCGAGAGAAGCCTCTCCTGCGCGGTCCAGCCGCGCGTGTTCCATTTTGAAGCTTCCAGAGCCATGTGCAATGGACACGGCGAGGCAACAAGGCCAATGTCCTCGGCGTCTGCGCTATGTGGAATGTAATCCAGCCTGGGTGACCTACCAGAGATACGAACAGCAGTCATTTTCTGGGGCCGCCGACTACCTTTAGCGATTCCTGGTAGGCCAGCATCTGCATGTTCTCCGTCCAGTGCTACGATCGTGGCGAAAGCCCTGTCGTATACGATGTCCATTTTCGGGATATCCCTAGCCATCTCGACAGCGTCGTCTTGCACCATGCAGATGGCGTCAACCCATAAGTACCGCTCTTGGAGCGATCGGACTAGTTGCATCGCATCTCTGATTGTTCGAGGCAGAGTCAGAGCGGACAACGAGCCCGATTGTTGCCGACGTTGGAAATTTCTCATCACTGTTTTGGAAATGATGGTCTGGCCCCAGACGTAGCTAAGCGCAAAGTACTTTTCCCGCGAAGTCGAACAAACGAGACACTCATTGAACACATCAATGAAGGTCAACGGCATCTCGCCATCGGCTCTGACGCCTGCTTTTGGCCCGTTGCAGGTTGAGCTATGGTTATGATCGCAATCGAGCAACCATGACCTGATCATGCCTATGTCGACTTGCTGCCCTTCCGGGTCGCAAATAGCCCTCTTCCGGCTTGTGAATAGCGTGCTCAGAAGCGACGGATCATCGTCTTCCCATGCCTGTCGAAGTGCATGACGGTATGTTTGTGGCGTTAGGACTCTGATCTCTGTAACATATTTAAGGCCATAATCGACACACATCACTCTCTCGCTGGACTGCAGCGTTCCAGTACTTAAGCGTATGCCCTGCACTTCCCGGTCAATAGCCTGCAATTGCGGATGCAGACTTCCAGACCGAGTCGTGATGCTGGACAGTAGCAGAGTGCAGAATGAGCATTGCTGCCTGCAGAAAAGCTGATAAACATTACCGAACGGCAGATAGCTGTGTCTTGAGGTCAACCTGAATCCAGAGCTGGTAGCCTCGATGACTTTTGCAAAATCTCGACACATGCGACACAAATCCAGGTTTGGGTGCCTCCCTTGCGCCCGAATCTCCTCTACAGCTCTGCGTTCCAGACGTCGTTCTCGAGCTATAAATTGAGCAGGCGAGAGGCCGGTAGTGTTATCATAACCCATGACATCACTCAGCATGTTGCTGAAATCACAGATGATGTCTCCGCCAGCGCCGACTGCTAGGCTCCGAAGCCCAAGCTCTGTTTCGTACTCATCTGGCTGGTGCGGCAGCCTCAAATCCAGGGTGGGCTCAGCAGTACGCGTCGATTCTTCGTTCTGATGCTCTCGAATGCGCAATTCGATCGCATCATCGTCAAGGCCTGCGTGAGAGGTAGTAGCCTCCTCGATCACGCGAAATCGCAAGCGGTGCATCTGAAAGACCTCTTCTAGCACAACAAGTGCGGCCTTGGAATCAGTGTTACAGGATAAGTAGAATGCCAGCCATTCCTGTTCAAGCAGCGCCCGCTTTGGATCGTGAGGAGGCATGTCTAAGACTCTGAGAAGATGGGCTTTGAGGGTCTCAATCCATCTCTGATTGACGGGCTGCTCCCGAGATCCTGGCTTCTCAACTCGTCGATTGTGCTCGCCTATCATTTCTCCGCCATAGTCGACCAAGTCTGACAAGTCTCGCAGATCGCCAGAAGCAACATAACGGTTGCCTAAGAGGTTGCAGACAATGAGCTGACATCGCTTACGCTCCGAATGGTTTAGAGCTATAGTCGAGATCTCTTTGCTTCCTCGAGCAATATGTCCCCTCAGGACTTCACCTGCAATGGCCCCGTCGTGCACAGCTTCCTTGACAGCGTTCAAATAATCAAGAACGAAGTGCGTGCGATTACGCAGAGCGGTGGGCATGCTATCCAATAGACGTTCCCAATTTGTAAGGAGCTGTGACATGTCTGTGCAGAGGCCGGTACGAGAATACTGCGCTTTGAGTAGGCCAACTAGAACTTGCATCACATCGGAAAAGGCATCATGACCTATCAAAATTGCAGCGCTACCTGCCTTACAGTGTTCGATCGCAGTGATTGCGTTTGCTGGTATCTGGCTGAAGAGATAAATCCCGATTGCGCAAGAGCCATGTTGTGCCCTCGACTGCCCTTCGCAGTAGTCCGTAGCAGGTCATCCATCAGTATCTCTGCTTCGTCCAGGCATTGTATATCGCCGGTGGCGTCGAATTTACGACGCAGCTGAGATACGAGGTTGTTTGCGCTTAGGATTCGTTGCTCAGATCCTTCGGACGCGGCGTGATACACCTCCATGAAGCACGCAATCGCCGAGTCCAAGTCATCTAGATCACCAAACCTAGCATGTCGACGGGACAGGGCGGAACCCAAGTTGATCAAGCTGCTAAGATGACCCTTCTGATCAGATTCTCGAGAGCGAGATTCTGAGGCTGCTCCTACAGCGTCATGGCCATACTGCACTGCAAGGTCCAAGGCATGCCGAGAATCCGTCATCATGTATTCCGTAAGCTTCACAGAAGATAGCATGCTCTTGTACCTAGATTCCTCGGCAGCCACTGGGCCAATGCGGCGTAGAATCGTCTCTAAATGCTGGATGGCATCGTGGACAAATGGCAAGTGCTGCAATGCAGGAGCGGCTGAGCCGAGTAGGTCTGCCAATTGAGCCCTCACCTGCACTTCTTTCTCAAGCGGAACTCTGCCGAAAGAAATTGTTTCCTGAAACGTCCTCTGCGTCTTTGCCAACTTTTGTATTGTGTCAGCCCACTCGGCTGGTCGCACGGATTGCTCGGCCATGAGTGTGACGAGGCCTTGCTGTTCAGTCACTTGCTTGGCTTGGACGTTTGGCCGGACAAAAATCACAATTCTGGCCCCGGCGGATTGCGAAGAGATTTAGATATGTGTAGCTTGCGGTCAGCACTTCGTATGAAGTACCAAACAAGCACTTGGCTATGCAGAGAGGCTGTGCCAAGTAGAACGCCGAGTCTCAGCCTCCACAGCCGCAGTCCTCGTTACACTGCATTCCAGTAGGGCGCTAGCTCATCTGCATGGCTGATTTGACCGCCCAAGCGAAGGACAATTCGCCAGGACCGCGACCCTTGGCATCATCATACACCATCTTTCGCCCGATGGGAGCATTGTCGAAATCCCCCATGCGGCATCAGAGGCCAGCTTACGGTCCCAGCAGATACCATGATTTAGTCACGAGGTCGCACAAGTATGGTAATGCCTAAGGAGGAGATGCGGTCGGGAGTGGGGACGTATAGCCGGTCGTTCGTCTCGGCCCGATCGGCGAATTTGTCAAGACAGACAGCGACCCTGGTCGCCCACGTGAACTTTTCACTCCACCTGTTTCCCATCGAGACAGGATGGTTTCTTCGTTCGACGTATGCCATCCACATTCGGAAGGCACGTAGTTGAAATGAGCGATATATCCCGAGGCCATGGACGGACCAGATCAACGGTGCCCCGCAGCGTGGAGGATCGACAAGGCGTCATTGTGGCGCCGATCTAGCCCAGAACTCCCCATCTCGCTGATGTCACCCAGCGACGTGGACTGGAAAGTTGGAATAGGGCGGGACACAATCAGGTACGGTAGGTAGACAGCTCTGTCTTTGTTCTTTCGCATTGTCTACTCTTGTTTCATACATACAATCTTCAATATGTCGACTGCATCGGACAAGAAGAAGAGCCGCCTCGGCAAGCTGTTCGGCCGCAATCACGATGAGGCTTCATCCTCAGGCCACAATGTCCATCCTTCCACCAGCACCGGCGCCAGCGGTCCAGTGGACTCTGCCTATGCCAGCAGCGAAAATGACATGTCGAAGAGATCGCAAGATATGGTTCCGGTGGCCAGCAACGACGACCGCAACCTGGCCATGAACCAGAACACGGGAGAGGTCGTGGATGAAGATACCGGTGAAGTGGTCACTGTCACGACGACCACCACCACAACCACCACGACGAAGACGAAGGGCGGCAAGACGACCAATGTGCAGGTGGAGACGGCGCCAGGGGACGGTAGCGCACATGGTCCGGCAATGGTGGAGGCACCTGGAGATACACCTGCCAGTGGCCCGCGTGTCAGCCCAAATCCGGCTATCGCGCAGCCGCAGCCTATCTCGCAACCTCAGGCCCAGCCTCCGCAGCCGTCGTATACCCAACAGCAAATGCCATACTCGCCAGCACCACCACAGCACAGCATGAACAGCAGAGTGCCCACGATGCCGTCTGATGCACCCTACTCGCAACACCGCGATGACACAAACCTCTACCAACCACAGCAATCACAGCCCGCTGAGCCCAAGAGCAAGCCGCAGTTCATCCCTTACGACCCACGCAACCCGCGTAAGTCGCCATCACAGCAGCAGGAAAATCCCAGTACTGCTGGCCCATCGATGGCGATCCCAGACCGCAACCCTAATCGCAACATGAGTAGGGAAGAAAACAACCTAGCCGATCCCGTTTCACCCGTCGGACCTGATACGCCCACCCGCCAGAATTTTAGCTACCCATCTCGCTCCAATCAAAACTTGCGCGGAGATCTGCCAGCGGGTGCGATCAACAATACAGTCCCGCAAGCAGAGCCGAAACAGCAGAGCACATTTGAGAATCTCAAGGCCGCAGCCGTGGGCCTGCATGTACGTGAGCCGTCTATCGTATCCTACACAGATTCAGCACCTGGCAGCGTGGGCGCGGAAACAGGAGTGGAGCACGCGCATGTGGCAGGGTGTCCAGAATGCGAGCGTGAAGCCGCATTTCAGATGTCACAGTTCCCTGCCCCGCCTGTTCCTCGCCCCAGAACAATCCAACATACCCGCCGCCCCTCCTCCTTCTACCATCTAGATCCATCATACTCCACACCACGGCGCACAAACTCTCCTTTCTTCTTGGCTCGATGATCACAAAACCCAAGCACAACATCACATCGTTCTCTTCTCCCTGCCACTCCCTTGCTAACAGAGACTGATCTGTTGGCAGGGCGTCGGCGAAACCCTCCGCGGAACCCTCAACAATGAAATCGACAACCGTTACCCGCGCCGCAGCGCCGACAAAGCCGCGGCCGCGAATGCCAAGAATGCTTCTGTACTCTCAAATGGACAGAGAGAGATGGCCGGGCTGAGGCAGGAGAGGGGTCTGGACGCTACGACGTCGAATGGTGGCTCGGAGTATCAGATCCCGGCGCAGGATTTTGGAGGGCAGTGGGATGGTGGTATGGGTGCGGAGCAGGAGGTGAAGGAGGAGAAGGGAGGTAGGATAGGGAAGCTGCTGAAGAGGCGGCCGGTGAATGGGAGTGATTTGAGGGCGAAGTAGGGCAGAGGTGCCGAATTTCTTGCCAGTTGGAGTTTCTTTAATGGCGGCTGCAGTCGCAACAGACTGATGAGATATGAGTGATGGGCTATGGCGTCTGATGAACCATTTGGCAAAACGTGGTTACACTGTTGGGTTGCCTGGACTTTTGGACATATTTTCTTCTGGTTGATGACTTGGCTTGCATTAGTTCGATGTTGCGTATACCCTTCATTCGAGTCAGATTGTGTGCTTCCAATTTGACTATACACTCATGGCTTCAGCCTACTTTTTTCTTACTTTCTGGGAACGAAGAGTATCTGAAATAGTTCAGTGTGGCTGAAACGTGGCATCGAAAGTGATACCGTAGAGTCCAGCAGCGCAGCTGGGACGCCGATCTGAGGAAGAAGAAGTCTGTACATACTCTGGATATCATATCTGGTATGTGTTCTATACTGATTAGCTCTGGCCGCGATGTCTGATGCGAAAGCCTGGTCAAGAAGATCCTTTTATCCAAAAGTCTCTGTCGTCATTCTGCTGGGTTCTGTGCGAGCTCGTGAGGTGCAGCGGGCATCTTGTTCCCGAATGGAGCGAGAAGCGCTTCGCTATATAGCGTTCGGATACGTGGAAGGCTCCTCAAACCGTCTTTTTCTTCTGCTCGGCGCCTTCATTCTTCTTCTCCTCCGCGTCATTCTTCTCATTGTCCTCGGCCTCAGCCGTTTTCTCCCTGTAGTCAGCTTTCTCAAGATCCGCCTCTGCGGGTCGTCGCTTCCTCCTAATCCAATGCCATGCAACAAGGAAGACCACTAGCGTAAGCAACGATATTACTAGGAGCGCGACAATAGCAACCCACCAGCTCGGTGTCCCGCCGTTGAGTTCCTTGATGTTCATGCCGAAGAGCGAGGTGACGAGATTAAGTGGCAGATAGATCGCTGCGAGGATTGTAAGCATGGTGGAGCGCTCAGCTTGAACTCTACTTCGCTCAGCCTCCACGCGACTTCGCTGTGTTTCCTCTCTGCTTAGCAAAGCTTCCTGTCTGCTGAGAATGGCCTCTTCTAAGCCGCGCTTGGCGTCTCGTAGGTTTGTGGCGCCGATGAAGAATTGCGATAGATCGCTCAGACGTTCGGACAGCTCAGAGATCTTATTTACAGTTTTCAGAAAGTCGTGGAGGAGAATCTTCCTAAGAGCCTTCTCATCAGGCCCTCCTCGTAGGCCGTCACGGACCAAGCCATGCGCGCTAACCATATGTCGTTTTGCTGAAGACAAGTCGCGTCGCAGAGTGTGTATATGCTTAAGATTGTCCTCAGCCAGTTCGATGCTATCCAAGTCTTCGAGGCTCTCAACTTGTTCTTGAAGCTCCTAAACGTGAACATCGAAGACCAGGAGGACTGCGATGTAGCGGAGTCGAACGACGAGCCTTTCGTTGGAGGCTTCTAGCAGACAGCACATATCCGCTGTGAATTTATGATTAACGACGAGCGCAAATCCGAGCACCTCTGACGTCCGTAGATTTCACATCCATGTGTGCCGGAAACGATACAAATTTTCCACTTGGTAGGACCCATGAATGTTTTGGAGGCACCCTATCAGTCACATCAAAAGGTTGACCAGTCGTTAGTAGGAAAGCTCAAATATTGGTCAGACGTGCTTTGGCCCAAAGGTGAATAATCCCGTACATACAGATACGATCTGTAGAATAACAAGAAATGCGATCCCGAATACCAAAATGGTTTCCAATCGTTCCGTGCCATCCTCGATAGACATTCAAATCTGAATCAGCGGCCACTGTGGATGAATCCTCCTCGCCAAATCTATCTCCGTCTCTCGCAATCAAGTGATCATGGAAGAACGCAGGATCTATTACGAAGTGACGTCCAAGTTCCTCTATTCAGAGATTATCGGTGTTGTGGACGTAAATGCTGGTATGTTGCCGAGGATCTTCGCAGAGATATGCTTCCACTTCTTCAGGATAGCAGTCGATCATTTTGTCATGCTTAATGATGAAAGCATCAGGAATCCTGTGAGACAACTTTGCCCGCAAGCTTTCCCAGCGATCTCCACACAGTTCTTCAAGTCTGTCCAGGTACCGGGATTCTGACTTCGCTTTACCAGAATGTCGCACCTGCTCATCATCGTCCGTAGACTGTTTCACGGCATCGCCGACCCCAGCAGCCGCAGGGGGGATTTCTGCACTATGGCTGCGCCCAGGGGCCGGGTTGCTTGTGCGATCAGCGGCAGGTTCTGGGGTGGTTTTATCATTCTCGATCATCATGTGCAAGTGTAGAGCGTAGAACAGCTTCAGACGGTCCGCAGAGTTCTGGATATTGGAGCGAAACGCTGCTGAACGTGGGCTAGGAGGATGCGACTCTGTTATTGTTGGGTGCGGAACCGATCGAATCGAATGCTGGACTGTTTACCACAGCCACTCAGAAACCCGAGGCGCCTGCAGGAGTAGCGCCAAGGCAGAAGCTGTATGCAAGATTATCACACGCTGCGCCACGCAAGCTCAGCTACGAGCGCCGCAGATGCGACGAGATGACGAGGCGCGACTGGCCTTTGAAGCATTCATGAGACGTGTGCTACGTTTCACGGCTTTCTCCAGATTCAGGACAGTACCATCCTTCCTGCTAGCATCGCATCGACCAGAGCGGACAACGTTTCTGCCGCCACATGAAGGAGCCTGTTGCAACCTCTGTGCCATCATTGAAGCTTGTCTACTTTTTGTTATTAATTCTGGGCTTGAGGTGCGACACCATTCTTTGCACGGAGGAAGAGCCATGCGATGACGTTCCCAGTTGCAGTCCGGAGGCTGTGAAGAAAGTTGACATGGATTGCGTGCGATGCTAGGTGCAAAGTCCAGCTGTCCGAATAGTCTCAGCAAATCACAAACTCTTCAACATTTAGCTCCAAACCAGGATATAACTTGCCCAGCTCGTCATCCATAACCCCATGCACGTAAGCCAGACCACAAAAAACATAATGTCCTGTCTCTCCTCCTTTCCGGACAACAATCGGCGCACTGCTGCCTCTTACCAAGATAACGAGATCGCCTTCCTGAATCGATGCAGGACCCAATCCGAGGAAGCCAGTGTCAGTGACAAAGTAGTGCATGGAGCCACTCACGGCTTCCGAATAGACTCCCCAATCATCGAGGCTTCTGTCGAAGAAAGTCAGGCGATGCTTCCCACGCAGGCTCTTCTCAGGATCCGGGTGAGCTTCGGGAAGTGCTCCATGATCGCAGAAGCGGCTGGACCATGCGTTGGATGCCGCTACGAAGAATCTGCGGCCCCTGCGTTGGTGGTCTGAGGTGCGAGGCGGTTTCCGATCAGCATATGCGAGCTCAGCTTCACGATGGGCTGGCGAGCGAGATATGGCCTGCAGCTGATCGAGCATTTCGTCCAGTCCGCCGGACGCCGTCTCCCTACCGTGCGCCACGAGATCAGCAGCAGCAGGGCAAAGTTTCGGTCTGGAGAAGCAATCAAAAGTACATACAACGATCTCTAGTACTTCCTGATTGAAATCAGAGAGCGGTGCTTGCTTTTTGTCCAGAGTTCGAGAAATGCCTCCAAGCCGAATGCCATGCACAGAAAGCGAGCGGTCATTCATGACATGGTCAAGGCAGACAGCCTGGATGGGCAGGCAATCATTGATCGTTTCCTGCAGTCGGTCGTATAAGACATTCAAGTAGCCGTTAGACGGGCCACGACCCGCAAGCTCGGGACACCAGCTCGGGGCTGAACCTTCGCTTGAGTGTGGTCGGTCCGTCACGACGATCGACAGGAAATCGAGGCGCTTCGATTCCGCTACAAGAACGTGCATCGCGCTCATCTGAACCTGGGACATCGAAGCTGAGTAGTCGACCTTGATCATAGCCGCCCTGTCGGGGTCCATAAGACCAAGCAGACCGTATAGAGTATCTCGAGGATCTGTGGCTTCGAGACCTGAGTTGGTGGCTAGCAGTCTAGCAAGCGAATATCTGGGCGCCCCGTTTCTCTCGCCCTCCAGCCGTTGTAGGACTGTATATCTGGCGTCAAAACCGTAATGGTTCCGCTCTGCTTTATACCCCGACTCCACGCGATGTCTTCGAATCACTAGTGGTGTCTTGGTCTCTATACGTGGTATAGCACGTTCTATCAAGGCGGCAAAAGCCCACTCCCGCAGCTCGTAGCAGCCGAAGGCTATGATGCGACGCCGAGCCAGGAAGAACTCTTGAACGACCCAAAGCCGCTTCCACCAATGGGGACCAGGCGACTCATCAAGCTCATATAGCAGTTCGCACTGAGCTTCAGCAAGGCGCCGATCGTCCTCGGGTTTGGTGACCTGCCATGCATTTGATTTCGGATCGGCAGGCGTGGAGGTGAGGCCATGAAAAATTATGCCATGCCGAAACAATGTTGAGCGCTCACGAGCGAGATCCAGCTCGCCAAGCCACACTACGACGCAACGTGCCAGGCTGTATATGTCCCTCATCAATTGGATCTGGCACTCCCTTTCTGCGTTGTCCAGCTGATTAATGCATACAGCATCGAGCCAAAGCCTCCGTGGTGCGTCGGTGAGGCGCAGGCTTCGTAGAGCAGCGAATGCATTCTGGGTCACCGGAAATCCTTCCAATGCTTTGACCGCGATGTGTCGTGCTGACCGGCGACCACCCCAGGCGTATGACACAGCCTCGAAGCAAATGCAATTGTGCGGAGATTCTGCGGGGCAGACATGGCGGTAGTGACGTTTCTGTCGTAAAACCGCCTGAGGTTCTCCGCGTCTGCGGCGTTGATACTCCACCGACAAAGCTTTGATCCGATCTGGAACCTTTGATGGTGGGCAGTCACGAAGATTGACAATCTCCAGCCCACACCGAATGTCGTCGTCGTACTGGCCTGGTGAGAGCTTGAGGATGCGTGATTCACCATCTCGCAGAGGCACCGACCGATACAAGCTCCAGACATCCTGATCAGTGGCTCGCTGCGCGGCCATGATGTATGTGATGGCGATAAGGGCTTAATGTCCGGACCCAGGATAGCTGAAATATGGCGGGAAATCAACATCAATGGGGCAGATCCGCGTCATGTCTCGACGGCGCCTTCATGGAGCCGGCACCCGTGGCACACCCATGCATTCTTCACGAGACATGGCCATTTCGAAAGCTCGTCGCAAGGCCGTGGGAGCAGCTCATCATCAGCAAGGATTGCTTGGCGCCATAGCTAAGCACCGGCGGCATTCCTGCGCCGTGATCGATCAGGCCGTAGTGGATGGAGGCTGTGTCAAGAGACGTGCTGATAGCGCGTCGAGAAAGCTCTCATCATTGTGCCGGACGGTGTCGATATGACATGGGAAAAAATACTTGAAGAGGAGGCAACATGTTGGGGTTGTGGAAAAGAAGAAGCCAAGACCAAAGTCAAGATGAACCCTGCTTATCGCTATCGCCGTACACCCAATCCGGCATCTCCACGCGAGCTCAAATGCCGATCCCAGCCTGCTCGCGTGCCGCCTTGGCAGGATCTACCGCAAGTTTTACCTCGACGCCCATTCGCTCACCTCTGTCCTACCACACCACCTTTCACTACTACCACCATGATCCCCCTCACCTGGAACGAAGCCGTCAGCGGCATCCTCGGCTCCATCTCGCTCGCCTCGTGGATCTTCCTCCTCGTCCCGCAACTCCTGGAAAACTACACCAACCACTCCGCCGACGGCATCTCCCTCACCTTCCTGCTGATCTGGTTCGTCGGTGATGTCACAAATTTGGCAGGAGCGGTGTGGGCGGGGTTGGTGCCGACGGTGATAGCGCTGGCGGTGTATTTTTGTATTGCGGATGCGGTGTTGGTGGGGCAGGTGGTGTATTATCGGTGGGTGGTTGGGAAGGGAGGAGCGAAGAAAGAGGAGGCGGGGGAGGAGGAAGGGGAGAGGAGTGCGTTGCTGCCGAATGGACATGTGGGTGCGGAAGGTGGGAGGGGCGTGAAGAGGAGTTCGTTTGGGGACGTGACGGAGGAGAATCTGGGTCTGCCGGGGAGCAGGAGACGGAGTAGTACGGGGAGTTCGGCGAAGAGGCATACACGGACGATGTCGGGGAATACGCTGGAGCAGATACCGGAGCAGGAAAGCGCGACTCGTAGTACTTCATCATCGGCGTGGCTGAAGAATACCATCTCCATCCTCGCTATCCTCCTTGCTGGTACAGCGGGATGGTTCATCGCGTACAAGACTGGTGCATGGAATCCTACGCCCACCGATTCTGACTCAGCTGGTGAAGAGAACACGCCGATTGGAGCGGAGGTGCTGGGATATCTTTCCGCCGTGGCATACCTCGGCGCTCGTATCCCACAGATCGTCAAGAACCAGCGGGAGAGGAGTTGCGAGGGTTTGAGTCTGTTGTTCTTCTTGTTGAGTTTGGTGGGGAATGGGACGTACGGAGCATCTGTAAGCGGAACATAAAGTCTGAGTTGGTGACGATATTCATGCTGACATGATTTAGATCCTCTTCCACAGCATAGAGAAACAGTACTTCCTCACGAATCTACCCTGGCTTATCGGAAGTCTGGGGACCATGGTGGAGGACGGCGTCATCTTTGCGCAATTTTCGGCGTTTGGGGAGCGGAAAGAGGACGCGAAACTCGACGACAGTGCGGTGGAGTGATGGCGCTCTTGTTTTCTTCTGAATTGACGTGTATGATTAGCGAGCAATTGGAGTCGGTATATGGCTTTAGCGGGCGCTTTTGGGATGATGAGACATACACAACTTGGCAGCTTCACAGCACGAGCTCAAGACGATGGTGGTTACCTTTTGACAGATCCGCCGAACATGACATGCCTAGCGGCCTCAAAGAAGCATGCTTCTGTGTTCAATCAAGCTCGGCTGACACAGCGCGGCGAGGGTGACCGGAGCTCTCCAACATCAGTCCGATGCCGACGTTCGCATTGTGGTACCTAACACGAGGAGGCATCCAGAATGCTCGCGGCAGCCACACGCGTGAAAGCGGCCGTGCGGCAAATTGGAATACATGTGAATGAAGCGACAACTGATCCGGCATTCATTCGCAAACACTTGCCAGCTTTTTTCTTTCACCAACTTTCGACTCAATCTCAACTTCTGTCTGCACAACAGACTAGTACGAGACATCGCGAGTTTGATTCATCTAGAATAACAAAAATTTTTTCCAACATCGCCTCTTACTACACCAGAAAGTCCATTACAAGATAGATGCATCCAGACATCGACTTCATCCCCCTCGGCCCAGCCATCGGCTTCGCCCGCAACAAAAGTGGTCGCAGAGGCGCCGCCGTCGCGGGCATGAATGTGCTCCGCCAGCCAGGCGCAATGTTGATGGCGCAGGCAGCTATGCAGGGCTATCAGGCTGGGGTGCGGGATATGGAGGCTGCGAAGAGGCTTGAGGCTGTCAAGGTGGTGGAGGAGAAGGAGGATGGTGGTGGCGAGGAGAAGAAGGGGAGGTTTACCAGGTTTGTGGATGCGAAGAGGGAGCTTGAGGAGGCGGAAGGGGTGTTTATGGAGGCTTTGAGGGAGCATTTGGGGGACGAGAAGGAGGGCGAGAAGCCGGGGGAATTTGGGAAGGAAGCGAAGTCGAGCAGTGGGGGTGTCTCCAGGTCTGCGTTGACGAAGGCTTCATCTACCTCACGCTCGAATCGGTCCAAGACAGCGAGCTCGGCATCCAGCCATGGCAGGTCGACGATCAGCGAGAGTCATCAATCCAAGTCGACTCGTGCTAGCACCAAATCTAGCAACAGCAGCGGTAGCTTTTCCAAGCGCAACACCCACAACTCGAAGCACAGCACCACCCACTCTCCCTCCAGCAGAACGAGAAGAAGCTCCTCGACCTCTTCTCTCGGTGCCCCAACCGTCAACCCCCGCCACGACAACAGACCACACCACCACCATCATCACCGCAGGCATTCCACCTCCACCTCCACATCAACCTCCACCTCAACCTCATCCTCGCATCATCGCCACCACCGCATCAACGAGCTCGAGCACGTCCTCTTGCAGCAGCGTGCGCAGGAAGCTTTCCCTCAACACCAGCAGGTGCAACAGGCGCAACAGATGCGGGGTCCCCACATCATCATGACACCCGATGGTCGCGTCGTCCAGACCCCTCCTCACGTAGCTTCGCCAGAAATTGCGCCACCACCTCCGTACCCAAACTCTCCCTTCCCGGGCGCTCATCCCCAGCACATGCAGCAGCAGCAGCAGCGGGACCTGAACGTAAGCCAGCAGGCTGAGCGGGGTGGGTATGACTACTACTATTACACGCAACCTGGATCTCAAGACCAGTATGGGTATCAATATCAGCAGCACGGCCCTGCGCACGTGAGGGCAGGTTGGGACTCGAGGCTTGGGAGGGGCGAGACGGCGCAGGCGAGGGGTGGGAGTGGCAGGGTGGGGAGGTTCGGGGGGCAGGGCCAGGTTTGGGGGAGGAGGGGTTGATGAGGCGTGGAAGTGAGGTGGGTGAGCCTGATGGGAGGGGGTAAAGGGGAGTTGGGGGGTGGTGGAATGGGAACAGAGCTGGGGGAGGAGGGGTGTGAGGAGGGAGAAGAGGAGGACAAGAAGAGGCCCCGAGAGTAAATTACGTTGACGGCGTGATATATTGTTGGCTTTTCTTCTCAAGACGACTGTGGTGCTGGAAGGCCCAATCACAAAATGCAGTCCTCTGAATATCCTCACTTTCTATAGCAGCTGCCCATTAGCCCACGCCTTGACGAGGACCGACGGCAGCTGCACTTGCCAATCATCATCCTGCATGGGAAATCTTGAGATCATCATCTTGTTCTGCAGATCCACAAGGGTTTTTTTTACATAGGGGTTGCATCAAGCCAGAAAAGTGGTCAAAAGTTTTCTCCTTGGCATCAAAGCTGTACTCGTCACAAGCTACGATTCCCATGAGCAGCTGTGCAGTCTGGTCTTCGCGCTCAGTAGTGTGATACCTATACTTTCTGTTCTTCATGGCGCACTCGTTGTCATTCTCCCGCGCGGCTCTCGGCGCCTCTCAATCTGTCATATCCACCCAGGGGCACTCGTTTCCATTCTCCCGTGCGGCTCCCAGCGTCTATTACTCAGTCGACGTTATCAACGCTCTATCCCTGTTCACTCGTCAGTCTCAACAATACACCATGTACTGCGGAGCCATGCCATACAGCTCGTCTATTCATAAGTTTTCTCTAAAGACTCAGCTCGGTAAACCTGCGACGCAATCACCTGTAAGTATCGTGCAAGCGACTTTCGTGGCTCGAAAGCCTCGTGGTTCGCTAGGGGATGTCAAGGCTTTACAAATTCCTGGAGTCAGACCAGGGTCAATAGCTGGCGTGCGGCACAGAGTTTTGCGCTGAGCAGTCTGCACGCCACGTCCGGCCAAAAGATGGCGGCAGTCGTCAGAGGATAGACAATACGACACGGATCACAGGTCGGTCATATAGCAGTTTTAGTAATGTTCAACATCTACAATTCTGATTTTTGATGCAATTATCCAAATCCCTTGCTCCTCTTGCAAGAGCTGTTGTTCTACGAATGTTGACCTTGATACCGAGACATCTCCGCCTCTTTGTCTTAAGAACTGAATCCCAGATCCATTTGCGCCCATCGCCCGTTTTCATAACATCGTACCGTTAATCCAAAATCATTAGGCGTGCATTCTCATGATCTAGCCTCCCTTCGGAAGTTCAGCCCGGTTCGATCTCTAGCACGCCCTTCGCGAGCGACGGAGCGGAAGGCCGCCTCATGGTTGAGCGGCGATGGGGAGATGAGCTTCAAACCAGCGTGAAGGAGTCCAGCTGTGTATTCTCTTTCGGCCACGCTTCGCCATTCATTACACCATGCACATACGCATCGCCAACAAGCGTGTACTCGTCTCCGCCGAAGGGACGCAGGATGAACGGCATGGCGATGCCACTTAAAAGACACACGTGATCGCCCACAACGGCGCCCACCGGGACCCAGCAGAAGTGCCCTGCTAAAGTCTCTGCCAGAATTGTGCTCTTGTTGTTGTGGTGGAAACGAAACATATCCATCTCCTTTCTGAGCATACCGACCAGGTCAGAAGCGAGACTGTCCGAGTCGTGCAGATGCAAAGTCGAGCTGAGCATGGCTTTGATCATATCAATGATCTTTTCGAAGCCCTGCACGATTTTGTGGAAGGGAAAAAGCACGTTTAGTATTGCGCCCAGGTCGTGTAGGGCGTGCGCAAGGTTCCGGAGTCTCGCTGTCAAGAACTTCCTGCAGCTAGAAATCCATGGTATGAGGCAATTCGTGATCCAGTCGACTGTGATGCCTCCTTCCCATTCAGCTGGACGGCCCGGCCAAGAGGTGTCCTCGCTGACATGAGATAAGGTGTCGAACGTCAGTCCTTCAAAGCGCATTCCATGTTCTCCCACGGCCGTAGGCACACTTCGGTCACATACAGGCCCTCCAGCAGCGATTTTCTTCGCACTCATATGATAGTGTCGCCATTTGGCCCACCTTTCGGCGTCCCGCGCCGCCAGTTTCTCGAGGTCCACAGCCCAGGACGGAAAGCTGCCTTTCTGGTCATTGCATTGGTCGCCGGCATACACCAACCACATGGCCGGAGAGTCAAAGCTGACATTCAAATATTCCCAAAGCTCTTTAGTGGTCAACATGGCTCGAGCGAACTTGATCCACAGTGTTTGAGGCGCTATGGAATAGTCCGGAGGAGGCATTGGGAATCGCACTTCATGTCCCGCTCTGTCGGAGCGCTTGTGCTGAATGCCCCTGATGGCATACAAACGATCCAGAGGATCTTTGCACCGCTTCTCTGCCGTCTCTAGGATCAGGAAAACGACAGCGTCCGCCGCAGTCTTCGGCTTCGAATCCCCATTCCCCCAGATTGCTTGAGACTGGAGCGCATGGAACATGGCGCTATACTGTGCCTCCAGCTTCTTCTGTGCACTGACATACGCTCTGAGTCGATGCCAAGCTTTCCTCAGTGTTCGAAAGTCGATGCGATGGGACCCACAATGCAGCCAGGCACGATCTGCCCGAACGGCTTCTTGAATAACCCAAAGACGTGTGAACCAAGGTTTCTCCCAGAAATGAACAAACTCACAAGCATCGTTCCACGTTATAGATGTGAGAGTACAAGGTAGTCCACAGCACTCACACTTCACACATTGCGTCGGCTTCCCGGCTTGTGGCTCGTCTCCAATTATGGCTGAAGCAGGATCTGTCTCGCTTGCATTCCATCCTATGGCGTCTTGCCGATTCCTCCTACCGCCAGAGTTGGACCCGTTCTCAGATTGACCACGGTCACGATCATCAGGTCTGACCATTGGCCCGCATCCTTTGATGGGTGGATACTGATCGTAATGCTGAGCCAGAGTCCATAAGATACAGAAGTGGTCCGTATCTTCAACAGCTGCCTCGCCCAGCCAGATCCAGACCTCGTTCGCATGGCCATAAATCTGAGTCATCATGGCTACCTGAACGTTTTTCTCTTCCACATCTTCTTGATTGATGCAGATCGCATCTGCCCACAAGAGCACGCTTTCCCGCACATTACGAAATCTGCGCAGAGCTCCTGCGAGAGACGATCTGATCTGCAGGCTTGCATGTTGCAAGTAGAGGACCGAATCCAAGCAGCGCTCGCCCCATGCATAAGACACGGCATTATACCTGAGCCTGTCTGGGTCGTTGCGTTCCGGAAGTTGATGGATCGATAAGTCGCCCCGAAGGTCATCATTGCCGCTGCCAGGATACAGCTCCAGCAAGCGGATCTGTCCAGGTCTCAAAGCTGTATAGTGACGGGACGACACGTCTGGACAGGCCGTATTCTTATCGCGGACATTGCTATCGAATGACGAGATACGCGCTTCTTGCGCCATGATGCTGGCTACTAACGAAAATCCAGCAAAGCATTGAGCATACGACGATGAGTTCCACGTTGAGAGCTGAGACCGTATTAAGTGATTTTCACCACGCAGCCTCATTGCAAACCGTATGCAGGGCCGCACGAGCTGACTGCAGCGTACTCCCGTTTGGGATTCGTGCCCTAAGGCATCCTGCATGGAATTTGTCGCTTAGGCCTATTCCCCCAGGATGTCGCTTAGCTGGATCCCGCATTTGTGTGACCTGAGAAGCGGAATGTGGAGCGCCGAAGAGGAGCAGTTAGTACATGTCACTCGCCGTCTACATGCAACTATGTGATGAGCACGAAAAGGTTCCTTATTAGACACAGCGACTGCTCCTTCGCCACGCTTAACAGAGCATATGTTGCGATGGAAATAGAGGCATCCTTATCTCGGGTCAGCCTGCAGAGTCACTGCACCGCTGCAGATGATACTCCTGGAATGGAACATTGCTGACCGGTCTTGTCGGCTGGCCGCAGTATCCTCTAAGCTTGCATCGTGCAGAACGCCGGACGTCAAATCCATCATGGCCATCTGCTCTGGCTCGAAGGGGAAAGCTCCGGCACTCCATGATACCATCGTTCATATGTCATCATCTGTGTAGGGTCCATCGAGAAAGCATCACGACTAGAGCCGACATAGAACAAACACTGACCTTAGCACGGCCGACTGCCTGACGAGCTTGGCGGCATAGTTTGGGTCACGAAGCCCCACTAAGCCCTGTGCGACACAAGCAAGTCAACCTATGATCGCCAAACGACTCACAGCAAGTCTAGATACGTCTATGATTAGAACTGTGGACCTGCATCGATTGGTGTATCAAAGCAGAACGGAACAACCCATTGTACGGGTGAAATGACGCCTCAACCTTGTCCCTCGAGACCTCTCTAGCTCGAAGACAATGTGATCTTATGCCCATTTGAACAATCCTTCATTGTTGATCAAAGCATGGCTACTACTGCCATTGTCAATTCTGTCGCCGGTCCTTTCGCGAACAACAGATGGTAGCGTCTTTGTCATTGCGGCCTCCATTGTCATAGGCCACCACGACTCCATCGATCCTGGAGCATAAATACTTGCTTGTTGACCTCGACTCCGCCGTTCTCTCTCCCAGATTGATCCTCACACACAAACACAGACTCAAGGTAGCCCGATAGCTATCTTTCTCGAACGCAATCAAACACACACAACCAAGACACAGACAATTTGGCCAGTCCAAACGCTCTGTCAACATCCATTGCAAACATCTACACAACCATCAGTCACTCGAACCACAATTCGATGGACTCTCTCCGCACCACTACAGCGCAGACGTCCCGTCTCGCACGCGCGTGTCAGTTCCGAGTGAACGCCGCTCTCACCACCGTACAATCTGCGCAGGCAACTTACAACGCAAACAAGAGTGATGCCAACAGAGCTGCTCTCACCGCCGCCTTGCAAAGCCTAACCGCAGCAAGGTCCGATCTTGCCAACGCACAAGCACAAGCCAAGACTGCAGAAGGCGAGCTGAATGCCAACGTGGCCGCTCGTCCTCATCGCCCGCACAAGACGGCAATGGACAAAGTCGACCACCCTGCCGCCCGTTCTAGCACTGACGCAAGCACCAGCTACGCCACCACGCTGAGATATTTCTTCGACAGCAACTCCACCCTCCCCTTCCCAGCCCCCCCAACCCTACCCTGCGGCAAGCCCTCCTGCCTTCGCAGTGCCTCAACTCGTGCTCTTGCCGCCTGCCCCTGCGCCATCCGTGCCGCCTTCTCAGGCTACAGCGCCAAAGAGCTGAAGGGCATGAAGACCGCATTCGCCGCTGATAACTTCCGCGCAGCCGACGACAAGGCGAAAGCGGGTGAGGTGAGCGAGGTGCTGAATGCTATGCTCAAGCGTTCTGCTGCGGAGGCGAAGATTGGGGCTGCTGATAAGGGGTTGGGGAAGGCTGGGAAGAGGACTGCTGGGAGGAATCCGAGGAGCAACAATACGAGGTAAGTATGTACTCATGGCGTTGCGGAGCTTGGGATTTCTGAGTTTAGTAATTATTGGAGGTAAGTATTGGAGGTAAGTATCCCCTTTCCCCGGTGTGTAGAAGACAACAATCAATCTCAACTTCATCCATGAACATAAGCATATCAATCCAATTACAACATGGCCTCGTCGACTGTCGCCGCTTCTGATATTTCTCAGAATACCTTTGAGCTGCCGAACGACAGTATGCATGCAGCAGCAGATCGGAGAGCGCTAAGTATAAAACCAAGGTATGTTAATCTAGTAGCCACCATCAACCTTCGTGCATGGTACTTACCAGATAGAGGTGTGACGGGCATACCTAGAACTCTATTATGTTGCGCCTTCGCGGGAACCAGACAAAGGCATTGAGTAAGATCATTTTTGACAATGCATACCTTTCAGACCACGGCATTATTAAGGACCCTACTGTCAAATGAGACCGCAAAGCAGAAACACCTTGCATAGTATCACACCATCCCCTCGTCTATTTCTAGCTCGATTCTATTAAGCGAAAACACACGACGGCAGAGCTGCAATAACCAACCATCTCCTCTCTGCTTGAACCCATTCACCAGAGCAGCCCCCTCAATCCTCTACAACTCGGAAAAAGCTCCACGATCAAACGTGCTACCTCCCCTCCCCTCCCCTCCTCCGCGCAGCAACCAGCACCCTCCTCCGCAAACGACGCACGTCTATCCGCGCCCCTTTCCCGCGCTCAGCAACGCGTTTCCGAAATGATAACGCCCGACCAAATTTCGACACGCTGCATCTCCACGTGGCGCGGTCAAGGCGTCAGGAGAAGGGTCGAATAGAGTAGGCGGAGGGTTTTGTGGGTAAGAAGTTTTGTGAGGGTAGTAGGTAAGCGTGGTGGGTGAGGGGAGGCGAGGATGTGGGGAGGGGTTGTAAGTTTGATTGAGAGAGGGGCATTATTAGGTGTTAACAACTCTAGAAATCAAACTTCTGTAGACAGTTATTCTGACCTCAAATGGGCGTGTGGCATCTTTTTCTTTTTCTTTTTTAGATTGCTTCTGAAAGTTCTTAAAAGCTGATCCTGGCCTCCAAGATCACCACGTAAATCTTCTACGTTGCCTCTTAAACCCCTCCTGCTACCTTATCATGAGGACAAAGAAGACGAGAAGCTAGTTTCTGCTGTCCACTGCCCTTTGAAAATGCGTGCATTGTTGAAATTCTTCCTTGTCTTCCCCAGCCGAGCCACAATACCATTCCTCATCATAGCACCTCTCATCCACTCGTCTAGCCGGCTTCCCCTGTATCGCTTCAGATGCAGCGTCCTTTCTAGCAGCATTTGTAACCTGTACTTAAAGGTAGCCACAAATGTTCTCTCGCGTTCTTCGCCTCACTATTGTGTATGGGGCACTACTGGCAGGTATTCAGCATCAGTTCGTGCAGACGTATCAGGTGAAGTTCGAGTCCGCGCGTAGGCAGGGAGGAGAAACACGTAAGTCTTGAGCTGTGATTTCGCTGCTACGGAAGTAAAGTGTATCGACTTGTTAGAGGGACGGGTAGGCTCTCTAAGGGGTGTTGAGGTCAATTAGATTGTTGTCCACCACGAACGTTATGTAGGCGGCTGCTATTCGGGTGGGCAATCGCATAGTAGCAAGTCAGCAGTCCGTAGCAGAGCCTTCCTCTCAATTCTGCCCGTTGGTAAGGAAGAGATTCCTCAAAGCCAATCGCCTGAGTCCGCATGCACATGCACAAGAAAGATCGCTCGACAATTGGGCATCAGTGGCGGAAAAGCTCGGATAAGGACTTCATCCACATTCAACGCATGATGAGAATCTCCCGAAAGCTAGAAGTCATAAGTCTTTGAAATGGTTTAGGATCATTTGTTGCGCTGACAGTTCGGCGCGCTGGTGGGTTTGTTCAGATCAGCTTCCATGATTTGTTGATCATATATCTCAGGCGGGCATCTTGAGACGCCGGTACCTGGGAAGACCAAGGAAAGGCACCACCAATATCATCTTACGTGCTCATGTCGGAGGTAACTCCAGCAGCATGCAATCTGCGTACACTTGCGAGAGAAAAGCGTATGGATATAGGTCAAGATCAGCTTTGCTTCATTATCTGCACGAAGAACAGCCCAAAGACTTCCATAAGGCCTAAGAGATCATAAGCGAGGCGATTATAGGTAGTGAGATAGTCTTTGTCAGTAACAAATCCTCTAACACGGCTTCTAGAAGCATGTTTGACGGGATGTAGATACCGCAGAGTGTAACTAAACCACCTCAATCCTGCTGTCTCGGGAAGTGGGTCCAGCAGACGCATCGCTGGGCCGGGCACCTTTCTCTCAAGGACGTACAAGGTTGTTTCGCTCGGACGAGATGCTGAGACAGAAGGTGTGGAGGCGTGGAATAAGCTGTCATCTGGCAATGCATCTGTGAGAGCATTCAGCGGTCCATTCGACGCTGAAAGCCGCTCCCGGTAGACGCGATAATCATGGCGCTTGAGAGCCAACGTGGCGGCAAGAGAGTAGCGCCATCGTCTTCTCGTAAGATTTCAGCAATGACTTACCACCAGCCAAGACGCACCCACCTTACACAAGCCAGTGTCGAGATGGAGGTCCACATCTTTAGTTGTCGGGGAAAATTGAAGAGTCGTCGGCCATGTCGGCGGGAGCGGCTCCACCGGCGCGGCTGAGACACACGCACGTGCCACACGTTTCCCGCTAGACCCTTGTTCTCTAGCTACCCCACTTCTTCTTGGCGGCAGAAACGAAAAGCTTCATCTGAAGTCTGGAGATTGTTGTAAGGGCCGCCATCCACCATGATCTTCTTATTTTGAACACATCTTGGACGACAAAGCACGTCGGAGGAAGTCGCATTTGATGCTTCATCACGCGACCGCAAGAATGGCAGAAATAGATGGACTCGTCATGGTAACACAGGCGTATCGCTCCAAGCACGTGGGCGCCTAGCCTGGCTGGCGGAGAGTGATCAACACCACGCCTACCCTGCACGATAGGCGCAAGGACAGGCAAAGGCAAAGGTAAGACAGCCCGCATCTGCAACCAAAAGTCTAGCACGTGTCTATCACTTCTTCAACATTTTCCCAAAAATAAACTTCGTATACTACCTCCGTCGCTCCTTCCTCTTCCCACCTCTTCCGCTCCTTCCCTCATCATCACTGTAATACACGAGGCGCGAGTCGCCCACCTCCCACCTCCTACCTTCCACCTCACGATACCCACGCGACACAACATACAAGAGAAAGAGCGACAATGGCCGACGAGAAATGGCAACCACATCCCACCGCGGAAGTCGACCAAGAGCAGTCGCGACCATGGTTACACATCGCCGCCGCAGGAAGCCGCGAGACCTCTCCCTCCCTCAAACACGGCGATATCCTCGGGCAGGAATCACTGGATCCAGTCTTGAATGCGAAAATGCATCTGGTCAACAACGCGATTGACGAGATTGGGATGACGGGATATCAGTGGTAAATATCCATACACCTCCCAACCACCATCACCCGAACACCCATCTAAAAAGTGCACGTGGTTGATGAAATATCCAGGAAACTCTTCTGCCTCAACGGCTTCGGCTACGCCGTCGACTCCCAACTCCTCCTCATCCAATCCATCATCGCCACCTCCGCCTACAACGAATTCCACCCCGCCTTCAAAAACGGCCTCACCATCGCCGTCTACGTCGGCATGCTCGTCGGTGCCCTCTTCTGGGGCCTCTCCGCCGACGTCATCGGCCGGAAATACGCCTTCAACGTCTCTTTACTCATCAGCAGTATCTTCTGCATCGTCGCGGGCGCGAGTCCGAATTGGGTCGTCCTGGGACTGTTTACGTGTCTTGCGGCGTTCGGGTCGGGAGGGAATCTGGTGCTGGACACGGCGGTGTTCTTGGAGTATTTGCCTAGTCAGGATCAGTGGCTGTTGACGCTGATGGCGGCGTGGTGGGGTCTCGGGCAACTGATTGCGGGGCTCTTCGCTTGGGCCTTCCTGCCGAATTTCTCTTGCCCGGGTTTACCGTCCGAGACTGGCGAGGCGTGTAATTGGAGCACTAACCCGGGGTGGCGGTACGTGTGGTTTGCGAACGGCGCGCTGGTCTTCGTCATGAGTATTCTCCGCATTACTGTCATTCGGTTGAGGGAAACGCCCAAGTTCGCTTTAGGTGAAGGCAAAGACCAGGAAGTCGTCAATATTCTCCAATTCATCGCGAGGAAGTACAATCGTCCCTGCAGTCTGACAATCGAGTCCTTACAAGCCTGCGGCGAAACGGTTCTAGGCCAAAAGGAACACGCGCGCCACCGCTTCTCCTTCAAAGAAATCGCGATCCACATCAAAGGCCTCTACGCCACGCGCAGAATGGCCTTATCAACTACCCTAATCTGGTGGTCCTGGCTCCTCATCGGTCTCGCTTACCCCCTGTACAACGCACGTGCCCCCTCCCCCACCTCCCCTTATCCATACTAATACGTGCGCAGGTCTTCCTCCCCGAGTACCTCTCCTCCCGTGGCGCTGCGCTAGGTGGCTTAAGTAGCTACGACCAGTGGCGGAACTATGCGATCGCGAATGTGTGTTCCATCCCGAGCCCGATTTTGGCCGGGTCTATGTGTAAAAGTCGGTGGTTTTGGGGCCGGAGGGGGACGATGATTGTGGGGGCGTTGGTGACGATGGTATGGATCTCCACTTGACACGACAGTGGGGAGCAATTGGACTGACTTGTGGGACAGGCGTTCTTCTTTGCTTACACGCAGGTTAAGAGTAATGCGGAGAATTTGGGGTTTACGTGTGCGATTAGCTTTTGTTTGGTGAGTCTTCCTGTTTCTTTCGTTATAACCAACCGCAGTCCCGCTGCTCTGTACTTTGCGCCGTGGTTCGACGGGCGGGTGCACGTGGGCACATGGCGCATCTCGTGTGTCCGCCACGCTTGTTGAGGCTTGCTCTCCGTCGGCGGTTGCAAGCATGCGTGGTGGTATGTCGCGGAGTCATGCGCCTGCGCCGCTCTCTTTCTCCATCATCCGCTCTCAATAATACCAATCGTCCTTCTCTTGCGTCGATAGCTGGAAACGAAACGAGACGAAGACATCTCCGCTGGCATAGCAGTCCAGTCCTTTCTTTTACTCGTCCTGAGTGAGAAGGGGATGCCTGGATGGCGGCCAGCGCCACGTCGTGCAGTCTTTGCAGCAACGACGTCCTCCCTGGAGCCGTGAACGGCACATCAGGATGCGATGTCTGGGTGGCGACCGATCGCTTCATTGCTGGTGTCAACGGCTGCGACGTCCTGTCTCCACACTGGACGAATTCGACACGAATGTCTGGGTCGTGGCCAAGCACCGAGTCGCCTGCTCGCGGTCTGTGGCGGTGATGTCCTTTCTGGACTCTGATCGCGACAATCTCGCCTGGAAGCGACTAAGCCTTTGGCAGCAATGCTTACGAATCAATGTCTGGGTGGTGGCCTCCACCTTCGAGGACCGGGAGCGGCATACCGGGCGCGGCGAGTGTCTGGGTGGCGACCGAGCGCTGCACAGCTTCTTGACTGCTGTATCCTTCTTGGAGCACAAGAATCCATGTCTGGGTGGTGGCCATCACTACAACCGAGTCTGAAAGCGGTACATATGCCCCGCGCAATCAGGATATATGGGTGCTAGCCAAGAACGACACATGCTCCGTCCGCAAAACACGCAGATGGATGTCTGGGTGGTGGCCGTGCACTGCATTGCCTGTCTTGTACAGTAGTGCCCATTCCGGAATCGAGAATAGCGTACGCCACCTACACGGAGAGCAGCAGGATGTCTGGGTGGCGGCCGAACGCTGCATCACCTGCCCTTACGACGGTGGTATCCTTCTCGGAGCTCAGAGACACGAATGTCTGGATGGTGGCCGATCACCATATTGCTGGTTATCGCAGCCGCAGTATCCATGCCAACGGAAGCCGCTTCGAACTCGAAAGCAACAAGGATATTCGGGTGGCGGCCGCGCCCTGGATGGCAATTCGCCTGCTGTGTCTTTTTTGACAGCCCAATGCGACACACGCCAGGGTTATGGCCATCGCTGCAAGCGAGAGCATCAACTTGGATGCCGAGGCGGTGGTAGTGCGCTGCTTTCCCGCCTCAGTGGCAGTCATGTTCCTTGCGACGGCCGACCCCAACCATGCATTTATGTCTGGATGACTGCCTGCTACCAATCCACCGTCCCGTCCTTGGGGCGATGACGCTGCGCCTGCAAGCGAGTGCGCTATTCGAGACCCGACGACAGAGATGTCTGCAAGCCGACCGAGCGTGATCTTACACCAATGTCTGCGTCATAGCCATTGTTGGGATTGCTCGCCAAAGTAGCGGCTATCACCACGTCGGCAGATGCAAGCCACCGAACCAATGGCCACCAGTGTGTCTGCGTTTTGGCCATCATTCCGTCCCATGCTTGACCACCAGAGACGTGCGTCCACGAGTCCCAAAGGATCACAGCGACTATCTGGACGATTGCCATCATCATGTTTTTCAGGTCTGCAGCTTTGATGTCAACACCAGACCTGCGAAAGATGTTTGGAGGCCTAGTGGCAACCTACGTCTGCTCTCTCGGCATCGCTGCAATTTAATATCTGCGATCAACACACCTTACAATGATGCCGCCATGATGGCTAGTGGCCATGATCGGATCATGCGATCTTGCTATGAGGATGTCGATCCGGCCTTCCTCAGCCGCAGAGGATACTCAAGAAAGCGATCTGAGGAACCCCGCAGGTGACCCGTTCTATTACATCCCGTCAGCATGCCACGCATCTTGCCTATGCCATGCAGGCGAGCGCTCTGGATCTCTGGACCACACGACCGATCGATCCCGCGGACCTGCGCCTGGTAGCGCGCTTCTCGATATGGACCTCCAAACAACGATTCTGCTCCCGGATCCCCATCTCGTCTCTGTCACCTCTTATCATCTCATTTGCGCCCTTCCTTGTGTGGCATTCGATCATACTGCACTGTTGACGCAATGGCACACATCGACTGACATGAACGAAACAGAATATCTACTACGGCACCCTCTACGCCTACACCCCTGAAGTCCTGCCCTCTGCACATCGCGGCACGGGCAACGGAATAAGCATTGGGTTCAATCGATTGATGGGAATCATGTAAGCCTTCACCTCCTCTCCGGTCGAGCATAGCGAGGCTTCCTTCGAATCTCTGTTGGCTAATCCGTGGGTGTGTACAGGTCAGCGGTCATTGCGACATACGCGAATACATCGACTTCGGTCCCAATCTACCTGTGCGCAGCGCTGTATATCGTCATGGCGATCACGGCGGCGTGTTTTCCGTTTGAGCCGATGGGGAAGAGGAGTTCGTAATCACTTTTACTCTTCGAGGCTCAGTCAAGCGCAGTCAGGCTGGGGTATTGCTTGGGCGCTGGGTCGCGCGTGGTGGTAGAGATGTATGATTACGGCCGCGGTATTATGATGGAATCGTAATGACTCTCAGACGGATGCTGAGACCAACGAAGAAATGTTGATGGTTTTGATTGAGCTTATGATAAGATACCCAGAATGTCGAAGTGGTTGTAAACGCCCTGCCTCCCAGCCTGTTACTCCCTCGCTCGAATCACACAATTAGGAGCTTACGGCCCATGCCTCTCACAGCCTCATGACTACCTCCAAAGATCACAGATAGTCCGCCATGTCCAAGGTTGTGCTCAGCGCGGACTGTTCGGTGGCGCAGGTGGTGGTGGCCTCGGCGGAGGGTTGTTGGGGCGAGGGGCGCCGCCTGCGCCCATCTCGAGAATGGTGAGGGAGTGAGGGATGCTGTCGGGGTGTCAGTCGGACATCAAGAGTGGGAATGCAGACTGGTGGAGAAGGGTCGGAAAGGAGGAAGAGGGGAGAACGGGTCGGGGAAAGGAGCGAGTAAGAACCTACTTGGTTGTGTACATTGTGGTAGAATAGTGTTTGTGATGTGTCTCTGATAGAGATTGTTTGTACGATTCGGCTGATTGATTCCTGGGATTGGGTTGTGGTTCTTGCTAATGCGAATGAAGGTGCAAGGCTTGACAGGGCTGCCTTTTCAACTATTTCAGGTTGTCGATGGGGACTACAGTGGCCTGTAGTGATCGTGTATACATCATTGGCATCAGTGATATACGGCCAGCGTAGTGACGAGCTCTGCAACCAAGAGACAGCGGAGATGAGACAGTGCGTGGAGTTCCTCAAGCATCTCTACGTTCTATAAGGCAGCGGTATGATGCCATCGTCTGCTTGCCTCGTCATTTTCTGACGGTGAGTATAAGTACCTCAAGCAAGCAATGGTATGAGCCCACAAGCATTTTGGATGAGTCGAGCACGGACGTAGCTCCTCCAACGTGACAGTGCTTGATGAGCTGCTTGCAGAGCCATGCGTCAGGCAGATCAGCAAAACCGATGTGAAGACTTGCCTGCTCGCCTGAGTAGGCTTGCTCGCAGGCTTGTATGGTGTATGCAACGTGCTTATTCAGTCAGTGCCATGAGTGGCCTACCCAAAGATGTGGGTCAGGCGCTGTCGCTGCTCTCCGTTTTGCTGCTGAAGCACATAGCTGACTGGCAGAGGATTGCTCAAGGGGAACGTTGCGGAGCAATGATTGCGTGCATATAGCAAAGCCAGACCTGGAGTCATCTGGCAAGCAGCTTCGTGCAATTGATAGCTGTGCTATACAACACACCATGTTGATCGTTTCCGAACATGCAGTCCATTTCGTACTTCAGTAATTCTGGCATACTTCGTCTTCTTCATGGAGCCTGTGCTCGACGCCCAGCACTATTTCCATGTCCCATGCCTTCAATCTGATCTCCTTTCTGCACCGGAGGCTCGACGCTATGCACGATACTTTCACTCGAAGAGCACTCCTTCGAAGCTGCATAAACGCGGGTTCCGCATCTACCGTAAACAGCCGCATAGGATATGCACTACTCCATCGCATTAGTGTTCAGAGCAAAGTATAATCAATAAAATCGGTCTTGTCACCCGCGCGGGTCACTTTCCATCACAACAACCTGCATAATCCCAAAGAACCCAAGATACCAGATCATCCAGACAATCGTAAATATCAACACGTCAACAAAGGTCAACCGGAATATACAAGTACGACACCCAGCCTTCAATCATCCGACCCGTGCTAACACCATCCACAGCCAAGTCCATCGCAACTCTTTCAAACCTCAACTCAACAAGAACAAGATGTGCTTCTCGATGGACGAGTACCGCTGCAGCACCTGCGACGCCCGCATGGGCGGCAGCCAACCTCGAGTCGGCCAAGGCCGCGACGGCTGCACCTGTGTCGACAGGTGGATTGCCGGAAGAATTATCAGGACTAGCCGCTGTGACGCTTGTCAGCGGGAGGCCTACCGGAGGGCGGCGGAGGCCAGAGCGGTCAGAGAGGCTGCGCGGGGCAGTGGTGGGGGGAGGAGGAGGCGATGAATGCTCTTCCCGCCTGGACATCATAAAGTGATGATTGGCTGGTGTAAGCTACAGGCTCTTGGTAGGATTCGATCAGAGCAGAGAGTGTGAGCGAAGGAGTCAGGCGTACGATGTCGATTAGACCTTAATGATACAGAGGTTGGAATTTTGAACTCGAAAAGAGAGTCGCCATACCATTTGCTTCTTCTATGCTTGCCTGCGTGAACCTGTCGTGCAAGTGGGTCTTCTGACCATGAGACCGGTCCAAAGTCTCTGCCTGCCTCTACCGATTTCCCGCCTCACCCTCCGCTCGAAGCCGTGCCAGAACCCAGTCCCCCCACCCATAATCCAGCTTCTTCGCCTCCGCATCAGCCCTCGCCTTACTCTCCACGGTTTATGTCCCAACAACCGGCACGACGGCACTCAACCACTCCTTACTCGCCGGCTCCATATTGATCTCCAGCGGTGCCTTCTTTGCCTCCCACTCTCTCATCCTTCCACGGGACATCGTTTTCATCAAGCGGCAGGTACGTAAAGTGGCCGCCCTCCACAGCTTCGAACTGGCATCGTCGATACGTGATCTCAGGGTAGCGTTCCGCTTGCGTCTCGAACGTCTTCTCGATAATTTCCGCAGCCTGCCTGACCAGATCACACAGCAGGCGATGTACGTGCTTCTCTCCCTCCGCCCCAAGACGAATGATGCCACTCATCCTTCCCACCGCCTTGAAACCAAAGATCTTGCTGGGGTCGTGCTCCTGCGCGGCAACCTCAAGTCTCCTGCAAAGCTCACGTAGTCCACGGGCGTGCTTCCAGCGACCGTGGCTGTTGGCGTGACCGAAGAACCCGTACTGCCTGACTAGCTGTTGCGTGATGTATTGGCCGTAGGTGGTACGAGCAACATAGTCGTAGCGCTCCATGGCCTTCGCGCTGTTGGGGCGGTCTTTAGGTTTCAACGAGAGCATGTTCAGAAAGGTCGTGGCAATTGTTGCACGACGGTAGGGGTGAGGAATATCAGCCTCCGTCAGAGAGAGCTTTTGCAGATTTTGCTCGAGCTCTCTGGTTTTTGTTTCCAATGCTTGAGGGCGTCGCGATACTTGGACTCAAATCCCTCTTCCGTAAGGTCGAGGTGTTGGAGGTCATGTTTGTGGTCAGGCTCGTGCGTTGCAATGATGTGGCGCAGCGCGTCAAAGTATAGCTTCGTATGCCGGACTTTGACCGCAAGGTGCATGCACCTCAATGGCCGCTTGGAATTAGCCTGCCACAGGCCCGATCGATCAACAAGGATGTCGACAAGCAGCTGCGCGACACGCTCGAGACAGCCGTAGTATTCAGCGTAGGCAGCGATTAGGGCAACGTTATCGGTCAGTTCCTCCTCGTAGACCCTGCGACCACGACCATCTGTGTGTGTGTCGAGTGTACAAAGCGACTCGACAGGAACAGTCTGGCCGTATAAGATGAGAAACAGAGCCTCATGAACGAGCGCGGCTTGACCGACAATGCTGGAGGCGGCATCGCGTGATGGGTTCCAACTGTACGGGATTCAGCGCTCGATAATGATTCCAACATCAGACCAACCATCGGTAGGAGGGAGGACATGATGAAGTGCTGAGCCA
This sequence comes from Teratosphaeria gauchensis, assembly GCA_007113925.1. Taxonomy (NCBI): domain Eukaryota; kingdom Fungi; phylum Ascomycota; class Dothideomycetes; order Mycosphaerellales; family Teratosphaeriaceae; genus Teratosphaeria; species Teratosphaeria gauchensis. Next base: position 44,489 of record VCMR01000023.1, read on the forward strand.
GGACCTTCTCGTCGCTGGGTATGTTGGGGAGCTGGCTGCAAATCAGCTTATGCAACCACTACACCATGTACAAAACTTACCTTTCCCTCAAGCAAGAAAGTCTCCTCATCAGCCAAGTAGCTAAGCGCAACACTGCAGACATTGATCTCCACGCCGGTCCTCGGGTATCCAGTTCGCGCCACTCCGGCTCTATGGCAGGCGCGAGCATTGGCAATGCCTCTCGAATAACATCGCTGTGCACTAGAAGCCAGTCCTTGGGATCCTTGCCGAGCTTGATGACGACGTCGCTGTTTTCGAGCTGAAGCCCCGAGAGAGGTCTGAGAGAGGAGGCGGACGCCATTTCGCTGGGGTTATGAGTCGGTAGGGCCGAGCTGTAGCTGAGGCTCGAGATGGAGATTACGCTGAGTGTCTGTCGCAGAGCGAAGAACTGTTTCTCAAGACTCATGATCGCAGTTTCGTCAGCGGAGCAGTAGATGCTAATGGTATGTTTCGTAGAGTCGACATTTTTTAGTCGAACGACATAAGGTGCAGCCAGTGTATACAGTTCAAGTTGGTGTTGTAAGGATCAAAAGTTGGCAGCCGAAGTAGAATTTGTACAGAAATCCGAAGTGAAAGCACGGCTCATATGACCCAATCTCGAGAGTTGCATCATTGCAGGCTCGTGGATGCTTCATCGCTGCTTCACGGGTCCTGGATCGAGTCAGCTCCAACAAATCTGCTGTTCCTCTTCCATCGCATAGCATCGCGTCGAGCACAAGACAGAAGCACAGACAGCAGAGGTAGCCATCCAGATGATGCCGACGTACCAAAGCAAACCCGTCCATCAATCCATCCCTACGCTGCGCAACCATTGACAGCTCTCATGATGCTCCAGCCATGCGCTCGCTCGTGAGAGCATATGCTCACGCCAGTGTAGAAGAATAATGCCTTGCAACGCCGCCAGAAGACTAAGAGATATATACAATCATTTCGAATGTATCCCCGCGAAAAACGGCGCTGCAGTACAGTAAGTAGACAGAATAGTGTGGACAAAGCAGTGTCGTAGGGCTTTTTAGCCGGATGGTGAAAGAGCAGCAATCGCTGGCTGGTTGCTACTGATCGAAGGAAGGAGGACAAGCGGTGTTTTAGAGCAATCCAGCATGCTGGCTGTAAAAGAGGTACTCGCTGTATTTGTCATCTGAATAGGAAGCTCCATCCTGATCTTTATGCCGTTGGAAGCGTGGTTTGTCGGCACCACAGCCTCGCCTAAAAGATCCTCGTTCTGTAGCGCATCGTGTTAGGGCTAGCTAGCAGACATGAACTCAGCAAATACCCTTCTCGAATCCCATATCGTGCTGGTAGCTGTAGGCGATGCTGCCCCCGAATATCCTCATAACAAGACCCATGCGGCCAACAGTACACCAGAGCTTTGTGTGAGTGTAGTCGATGACCATCTCTCGTTGAAAGCAGGGCGAGTGGCAGAGTACAATCTAGCCGACAGACAAAAAGGAGATCGGTATGTACTTGCAGTAAGCACAAATTAAAGCAGCTGGCAAAGCGAGTAGCTACTCGTCAAAGCCTGGTTACACTCTGATAGACTGCCAACGGCGAAGTATAAGTCATCGATATTCGCAACATACATCCCATTCTACGCTCCAAGCCGAGGCTCGTGATGCAGCACTTGCTCTCTAAGACTATCGCTGGGAACTTCAACTGCGCACCAATCCTCGAACATGATCAATTTCCTCTTGTTCTTCTCTTTGCTGTACTCCTGGACCAGTAGGCTGCCGCAAGCTTGGAAGATGCGGTCCAAAGCCGGATGAGTGACCCGCTCAGTGCTTGAGTTGCCGAAGGTATTTGAGGTTACGATTCATGTCAACGTGCGGAGTGCGGGCGGCCTAGGCATTCAGCACGACCGAAATATACTTAGCAGTGCGGGAGTCCCAGGAAGTCTCACGTTACCAATTGAGCCTCATTGTCAATGACAGGCCTTCCCTTACGAAGCTGCAGATTTAAGAAGCATGTCACCGAGACCTAGTTCCAACTCATAATGCCTAGGACCAAGCCACCAAAAAGCCGACAACGATGAAGCGACCGACACCCCTCGCGATCAAGGCGCAGACCACACGCTCTTGTGGGAAGTAGATAATTTCGAACAAATGATACTCTTGTAAAGAGAAGCTTGTCCATCTCGTCAATGCCGCCAAGCTTTGTGATACAGAGAGCCTGATCAGGTGTGAGCGGGGGATACTGCAAGCATGACATTCGTCGTTCTGGCTGGATCTGCGTTCATGTTGTCAACGAGCGGGACCACGCTGCCATGGCGTACTAGGGTCAAGTCGACGAAAGACAATGAAGTGGCCCTCTCATATCAAGAAAGGGAGAAGCTTCTTGCATCTCATCATGCCACCAAGGGTTTGTAATGGAGAGCCTGATCACGTGCGGACGGAGGATACTGTAAGTATGCCATGCGTCATTCTGGAGGATTTGTATTCGTGCTGTCGACCAGCGGGCTACTGAGACATGCCTCCCGATTGGATGGAATGCGCTACCATATCGTGGGCAGCAGACTTGACCACAACTTCACTCCCGTGGTGCTCGAGACTGCAGATGTCGGACTGCACACGGTCTAATATCCTGCGTCTGCCAGTCTACGGAGCCCGCTACCCTCTTCCGGCTCCAGCGATCACGACCATTTGGGTAGGAGACATGGCGTGCCAATATCTCACGCTCTCAGCCGTCAAGCACCGTCTCTGCGTTGCGAATCTGCAACTCTACTCCATCCCGTTCGCGGCGCTGAACAGCGTAGATGACAGGACGTCGATTGCAGCGCACCGTTCAGCGATCTGTGTTCGGGAGCGCTGCGAGGTAGGCATCAATCGCAGCATTGCTCTCGTCCACCCGTTTCTGGCTACACAAGCAGGCAGGTCTGACTAAGTGCCATGCCTATCCGACTATCACTTCTTGCTCTGCAGTGCACATGGCGGGATTTTCGTGGATGTCGTGCTGGGTGGGATGACACCAACAGCATCGAAATTGGCATTGATGAAAATCGTTGACGTCGTGACGCCATAGCTTCATTGCGAATCATTCGTGCGAAAACTGCATCATCCCGCCTCTCCATCATCGACCCTTGCACTCCTCCTCCGACTCCTCCTGACCGGCATTGCCTCCGTGGCCTCCATTCTCCTCCGACTCCTTGCCCTCCATGCGCCGTCTTCGGCCTTCTCCCGTTCCAAATCTGCAGCTTCGAGCCGGGCGTACTCGTCTTCTCTGCCCGAGCTCAATCCTTCTTCCGGACTGCGCTTGCGTTTCCTGAATTTCTTTGGCTGTGATGGTGTCGTCTTGGTAGGTTGTTTGGGTGTTGATCGCGTGATGGCTTCGGAAAAATAAACGGAGAGGTCCGCGAATGGGATGCTGATCTTCTCCGCTGTGTCGTCCACAAGCACATCCTCCGGCACCAAATCACCCACCCTCAGCTCCAACTCTCCCTCTCCCGCCTCTCCGTCCTCCCTCCTGAACACCTCGCCATCGACATCACACCTACAGATTCCCACCTCCTCCCCTCCCTCAACCGCCTCCGTTCCCGCCCTCCACACACTCACACTCGCGTCGCCCTTCCCATACGGAATGTCCAGCCCCACCACACACTTGATCGCGTGCCGTGAATCCACGATATAACTCTCTGCCAACCTCGGCAAGTCCTTCTTCTGCTGAGAATAGCTCACCTCCACCACCAAATTCGGCAGTCCCGCATCCTTACACCAAAACGTGGCATCCGGGCTCCGTCGCACGATCGCGCCTTCCTGCGACGACTCCTGCGAGCTGTTCTCCAAGGCAGGTGCGCGTAGTTCCAGCGTTGTGCTCCTTCCCAGCCAAATACTCTTTAGCGCATCCTTGACGGCTCCTTCCTCAACACGTCCAGCGAGCTCGGAGATGGCAGCCGATATCGCACCTTCCACGGAGACTATGAAAGACTCATGAACGGCGGAGGGCATGCGCAGCGTGAAGCTCCTGCCGTCGTAGTCGTAGCGCGGTTTGTCCTTGAACCAGACGGAAAGTGCGGTGTCCTCCGCAAGACGTCGCTCAAAGTCGACAAGATCTACAGCTGAGAGAGGAAAGGTGCGCCAGTCACTGTCGCCTGGTAGCTGCTTGCCTGCGCGATACAGGCGCAAGACTCCCAACAGGCGGTCGACCGGGGAGAGACGCGGGGATTTGGTGGGCGAAAGCGGCGGTGAGGGCGGGAGGCGGTGGTGCGGCTTTTCGGTGTCGGGACTCGGCGGTGTGTAGGCTGATGGAGAGGGCATTGAGATGTTGTACAATTAAATTGACACGCTCAAGGCGTGTTGATGAGTGCAGATAATGGAGATGGCGCGAGGTTGGAGATGCGACGGGCGCGAAGCCTGAGACAAAAGTCGCGGCAAAGCGGACAGATATCGGGGCCACCTCGAGTTCGCGCACCTTCCCAATATGGACGGGCCTCGACAAAAGTCATATGACACTCGCTGTAGGAAGATAAAGCAATATGCAGGCCACGACAAGCTCCACGCGAAGTCACAGTCAGTAGCCACGTAGGAGATCGTCGTTTGCTTCCACGCGATGCCTCAAAACCACATGGGTTCCAGGGTCCCGAAGTGCAAAAGTCAGTGTTGTAGGGGATACAAAGACATAAAGCACGAAACAGTGTTGGGCAATCAACCCTTTCCTATGATGCATCTCTGTCTGGAAGGCATGAGACATCCTGTGTGCTTGCGCATGCCCGCCCTAAGTAGCAAGCAATAGCTCATCTTTACAGAAAACAGATATTTACCTGTCTTCTCTCTATCTTTGGCAGCTCTGGGTTAAGCTATTTGGAGTCGGCAAATATATACACATCTCCTGACCAATCTATATAGGATCATGCACATTCCATGGAGCCTTAGTCCGACAGGCTGAATCACCTTTGCACGGAGGACGCTAGCCGCAGAATGGTATTGTCTATGCAGAGCAAAGTGTTTGACAAAGAATTCGACGTCGAGCAGGTGTTATGCATACAGCCTCAGTCGCTTCGTGAATGGACGGGCAGCGCCTTTCACGTGTCGATTCGAGCTCAACCCGCGTGACACAAGGTCATTCTTTCGCGTCAGCTCTCTATAAAACGGCAACCTCTGGCTGCGATCCAAAAAATTTTCCATCAACCCGCAACCTACATTTCCAGGACTCAGCAACTTCCTGACCTATTTTATCCAAAGCTCCGCTATACAAGACCCGCACTAGACTTTCAGACAAGAACTTAGAAAAGCTAGTAGGTCCTTGAAGCCTTCACCATCACTGTCCCATCGTACCGACATACCGAGTCCTCAACGTCTCCCGCCCGCCATGGAGTTCACTAGCGGCACCTCAGCATATCCAATGCTCGAACCACTACCTACGCTACAACTCGAAGGCAGCGACGTAGTAATCAAGCTTGGCCACGAGCCAGAGCGATGGCTCTTCATCCACAGCAGCATGATCCGCAAAGCCATCCCTGTCTTAGCACCGCTACTCAAACCAGAGTGGCGGAAGCCTGACACTGTCATCGACCCGCAGACAGGGGAGGAGGTTGAGGTTCATACCTTTGCACTCAGTTTCTGCAATGACCAGACCTTCTTGCTCGACGGCAAAGTCTGTTCTCCTCTCGTGGCTAACAAGGAGATTCAACCATCTCCGGCTTTTCAGGACATCTACAGTCCCGAATACAAGTTTCCCTCCGGACATGCATTCATCGCCTCGCCACTCGCCTCAGAAGGCTGGGAAGGATTCTCCTCAGACATGTCACCGGCTCGCGATCTCGCACCTGACGCTGCACTCGCCATCGCCTGCATGTTTCTCCTGCTCTACGGACACCACATTCCCATCAAGGCACTCGACCCCCATGGTACGGAGACTCACTGGGGCGAGCCGCGCTACGACTCGGTCATCACATACCACGTCGCGCTCATTGCCTCATATGCCGAATACTACGGTTGTCTTGAGCGCATTGCTCAGCCCTTATTCGATATCATGACCAGTCACTCCAACTTCTGGCAAGCAGTGTCACAGGCGCCGACACAGTACATGGCTCTAGCGAGTAAGCTCCGCATTAAGAAGCTCTACTTTGACGCCCTCCGCCATCTCATCGCGAGGTACACGCCAGACGCCGACACCGGTATCCCAGAGGCACTTGGTCTCTCTAACGAAGAACTCGAAGCCAAGTACGAACCACACATCACAAAACTCAAGCAAGAAATTGCTCCTAACCTCGAGCGCAGCCTCCTGAAACTCCACCTCTCCATCATCGAAACCCGGTGCAACGGCCAACACGACGTCATCCACACAACCTTTTTCAACAAACTCCGCCACGCGAACCCCAACCGCTCCTCCCACGCCAAAGCAATGGAGCGGTTCCACTTCCTCGCCGCCTCCACGTACACCCAATTCGTCATCCAGCAGCTCTACGGCTCGGTCGCGTATCTCAACACCAACAACAAGATCCGCGAGAGACCGGCTGGTAGCTTGAACCGGCTGTGCTTCAAGCTTACGGCAGCACATGAGTCCGAGGACCCGAGTAGGATATTCGGGTATGAAGCTGCGTCGCGCTTGAGTAGTATTTTCCGCCTCGGGCGTCCGGGGTATGCGGATAAGCATGTGAAGCGGATGCTGGAGATTCTTGTGAAGAGAGCAGCTGAGGTGATTCAGTGGATTTTCAGGACGAGGGAGGCTGATCCGGAGTTGGGGGAGCCGGATGGGTGGACGTATCGAAGGTGCGAGTTTGATGTAGTGGGGGATCATTTTACGTATTTGCCGCTGGATGAGAGGGAGGTACCATGGGGTAGTGAGGTTGAGTGGAGGGAGGGATCGTCGCCGGACATGTCGACTGTGCCGGCGTCGGAGGATTGGGTGGCGGCTGTTGCGCAGAAGCTAGGGTGGAATGGAGCTCATGACTAGGTCTTTGGGGCGGTCAGCGAGGACGAGGATGGAGATAGCAATCGGTGGTGATTGGAAGCATGGGCGGTGCGCATAGCGGGTGCCGATCGGACTTGGCGGAGTAGTAGAGAGTGAGAAGCTGCAGTGCAGGTAGTGTTCTGTGCGAACTGATTAGTTATCAATCATGATTCTCTTGCCCGAGGAGCCCGCAGATTGCGAATATGATGATCGCAAAATTGCCCCGGTAGTATACGGTGGCTTAGCCGAGGAGCTCAGTTGTGCCAGAGAAGAGCCGAGAGTACGGAGCATAGATGCTAATTCGTGACCCTGTCCAGGCCGAAGAGAAGTGTCTTGCACGATGAGTGTGCTCTATCAGCACAAGAGCTGGATGCTATAGGTATCCGGCATACCTCAGCGCAGCGACTGACATTGTTGTGTTTCATCACTTCCTAGCCAGTCGTACCAAGGACATGATATATAGCCGCCGTACGTATGGACATCGGACGCAGGAATCCACACATGAGTCGCTCTAGCGGAACAGAGTGTGGTCCAGAGCGTCATATACTAGCGTGTAATGCACCCCGGCAACCCCTTCACTAAGACACCAAAAAGTCGACTCATCGCCAAGCGGAACTGTCTAAGCCTGATAAGCGATCCAAGTTCTCAAGACGGGACGTACCCTGACGGACGGAGGATGGCCCATCATTTGAGGCACTTTGCAGACTGCGTGAGCGTTCAGGGTGTCATCTTCGATGGGCACGCTTATCTCGTCTCTCTCTGTGCCGAGGTTGAGATAGTATAGAGTTGGTACAGGAGGAATGGGTCATGATGAGCGGATGCGAGGAAGAAGAGAGAGGAGAGGAAGTCGTTGTGGCGGAAGCAATTCCGCGCCGCGTCAAAACTACCTCCTAGTTCGCACGAGGCCTGAAATCCCCGTCCTTCCATCTCACGCTCAGCATCAGGCTTCAATCATGTCATCTCTTGATATTTCTTTAGGCTCAAATTCGGCCTATGGTCGAGATGGCGATAGTTGCGTTGTCTGCAAGCTATGCTTGCGTCCGCAGAGTGCTCATGTCGAAGCCCACCGCCGCCACGCACCAGCCTGGGTCTCGTTTGCTCAGACTGCACGGGTCTGCTTGAGCACGGCCACGCCGCGTGCCAAGAGCATGACGATCATGCTGCCACCATCCAAGTATCTTGTGGTGACTGGCCGCCACTGGTACCCGCAAACTTCGGCAACGCCTCCCCACTCGGCTCCTCGGCTACCCGTTATCTGCGGCTAGGCAGGAACAGGAAGGACAGCAGATGATATGCAGCCAATGGTGCAGGCGATAGCACCAGAGACGGTAAGTCGCAGCGTCGGCTCCATGCATTCACTTTACGCTGCATTGGACCTGCAGCTCGCCATGGTGCGGTGGAGACGACGATCAAATCTGCTCGTACAAGATGGCTGTGCCTCCCAATCGTCACTTCATGGTTTGTAGCCATCTCTCTCCCTCCCAATGTTGCTCTCTCTTACTGTGTTTGCGGCCATTGCCGCCGCTCACCCGTGGCGCAACGGCAAACAAGGGCGAGGAGGATGGAAGCACATGCCCGGACGAGACTACCAGAGTGTCCCAACTTCGGGCAACTCGACATTCAAGCAGCTGATTGACCACAACAATCCCAGCCTTGGCACGTTCGACCAACTCTACTACTATGATAGCAGTAACTGGAAAGGTCCTGGCTCGCCAGTCGTCATGTTCACGCCAGGAGAAGTCGCTGCGGAAGGGTATCAAGGTTATCTCGCCAACAGAACAACGACTGGCGTCACGGCACAGAAGATTGGAGCGGCCGCAATTGTGCTTGAGCACCGCTATTGGGGTACATCGTCTCCATACGATCTGCTTACAACTGAGAATATGCAGTATCTCACCCTGGACCAGGCCATTCACGATCTCACGTACTTTGCCAACAATGCCGACCTACCATGGGCCACGCATGCCAGTAGCAGTGCGAAGGATGTGCCGTGGGTCCTGATGGGTGGCTCTTACTCCGGTGCTCTTTCTGCATGGACCGAGAGTGTCGCTCCCGGCACTTACTGGGCCTATCACGCCTCCAGTGCACCGGTGGAAGCCATCTCAGACTACTGGGGTTACTTTCTGCCTGTCCAAGAGGGTATGCCACAAAACTGCAGCAAGGATGTTACTCTCGTGATCGACTATATGGATGGCATTCTCATGAATGGCACCGAGGAGCAGATCTACGATCTCAAGGCAAAGTTCGGCATGACGAATGTCACACACAACGACGACTTCATGGCTGCGTTGGAAAATGGGCCATGGCTTTGGCAGAGCAATCAGTAAGTATCTCATTCTTTCACATCTTCAACAGACACTTACTTCTCAGATTCTACACCGGCTACTCCTCCTTCTTCCAATGGTGCGACTACATCGAAGGCATGCAAAACGCCACCAACAGCACCGCCCGCCCCGATGCCTCCGGCGTAGGCCTCACCAAAGCCCTCGACGGCTACGCCACCTGGTGGAAAGACCTCTACCTCCCCGACTACTGCGCCTCCTACGGCTACGACGTCTTCGACGGCACCTACAACACCTACTGCTTCGACACCTACGACCCCACATCCCCAATCTTCACCGACCTCACTCTCAGCAATGCAGTAGACAGACAATGGGAATGGATGCTCTGCAACGAGCCCTTCGGCTACTGGCAAGACGGCGCACCCTCCGACCGCCCGACTATCGTCTCCCGCCTCGTAGACGCAGACTACTGGATCCGCCAATGCGCCCTCTACTTCCCTACCGCCGCAGATGGCTATACCTATGGCATTGCTAAAGGCAAAACAGAAGCAGATGTCAATGCTTATGACGCCGGCTGGTTCAATGACAACAGCACACGCCTCATCTATGCAAATGGCGGGTATGATCCCTGGCGCGAGGCGTCTGTGTCGAGTGAGTTGAGGCCTGGTGGACCGCTGCCGAGTTCGGCGGCCGTGCCGGTGAATGTGGTCCCGGGCGGGTTTCATACGAGTGATTTGCTGACGGAGAATGGGGAAGTGAATGCCGGGTGTCAGGCTGTGATTGATAAGGAGGTGGAGCAGTTGGCGGCTTGGGTGGCGGAGTGGCCGAAGAATGGAAGTTGGTGGAGGGCGTGAGTGGGTTTTATGAGGTGACGCGCGGAGAGTGCGGTTGTCGCCCCACGGCCGTGTAGAGCGTGCTGGCTCAGGCATGTTTGTCAAGCTGCTCTGGGCTGTCTCTGCAAGTGTTTCCGGTGGTGCCAGATATAGACAGGCTTCGCGTCATGGCCGAGAGTGGTAGTAACGACAGATTGGAATGCAGCACAGCTCGAATTCTCACGTGTTCAAGCATTGACTGAGTCCGTTTGTGAGGACTTTTATGGGAATTACCCTTCTCAACACAACTGCCACGCCTGTTGCTGGTGTCTATGATGCGAGAGCCGCTACGCCTCGCTATGCTTGGCATACGTGCCAAGGTGGGGCTGCGGAATAAGGCCGCGGGTGCTTGACTTCACTTCCTGAAGCCTGAGGAGCTGGATCGCCTGCACCGCTTGATTCTCTGATCGTCCAGTGTCTCTGATATCGTGGCTCAAAGATTCTGGCTCTCGTTTCCGTCGTGTTCCGCGGCAATCGGGGGGTTCAGCGACCGGGTGAGCGGCCTGCAGCCGAGAAGGGCAGATGCTGCATGGCACAGTGTATTCTAGCTTGCTATTCGACGAAGGGGCCATCAATTCCCAGCCCTTGTGTGGACTCTGGGGTGGAAAGTAATGCGGGTTTGGTGTGCATTCAGCTACCAGCGTTCGGATCGGGAACGGTATCGGAGCGGAGTGCTCGTTGCGCTCGGCTTTAGGTCCGGGATACAAGAATCTTTGATCGTCTATGTCAACTATTGGCCTTATGCATCAGCATTGCGATTGTCTCTGCATGATCAAAGCATCGTCGACAGACATTTCAGCCGATGTCAAGCGGATGCCAGAATATCACCCGCAGTGATAGCCACCAGAAAGCAGTTGTTGCAGTGATCCCCATTCCAGAGAACCCGCCAGCAGAGCCTCCTGGCTCAAGCTCTGTTCTTTCAAGTATGGCTCCTGGAAATATGGTTGGGACCAGCTGGTCGACACATGGGTTTGGCTGCACCGAGTCTGACTCAAAGTTGGAATGCCGAAAGCTCTCGTTGGAATTCGTTGCTTTCAGTAGCAGTCTCGAGCTTGGTGGAAATGCAGATTTCAGCCCATGCTGGCATTTGGAGGCCATTGCTACGGTCGCCAAAGTTGATGAATCGTGATTGAAACGAACAGCACGATACGGTTGTCACCAGAGCAACATGATCCAAGCTGGAGGATGCGGAAGTAGTTGAAAGTGTGAATCCGTATGGCGTCAGATTTGGGCCACTTCCTTTGGGACATCCGGGCTTCTTCCTTCGTGGAATTGATCACATCCGACTGGTAGTGAAGCTGGTCGATATGCTCTTGATGCCCCGTGGTCAGCGTTATGGAACTGAAGCTCGTAATGAGCTTCCTGCAGCCACTCATCCTGCAGTCCGTCGGCGGTCCATAGCTACTCAACAAGACAACTCTTGCGATTTCCACGCTGGAATCTGCTCATGAGCTGTTCGCCTGAGGCAACTGCTTGGCAATTTCGAAAACAACTACGCACAGACCAGACGCTAGCGCGCACGAGCGTCTTTCAATTTTCCCACGAAGCTGTCCATCCCAACCATCCACTTCCACCTCTTTGTCAACTACATCACAGTCTTTCAAGATCATCGCGAGCCATTCAAGATCTTAGATCGCTTGCTTGCTTGTTTCAGATTATCAACAATACATCGACGAAACAGCAATCTGCTTGTCGCAATTCTGGGCAGAAGAGTTCAAGACATCGCTGCATCATAAAAGGTAAGGGGTCCGGCAACAATATCCTCTCCTCACGAACATCTTCGCATCAGTATATCACTATTGTCATTCAACATGGATTCGCCGCATCCTTCTCCAACTAACATGATGCGCACAGCTTCAGCGTCTCCTGCAAGGGCTCGGAGACCCACTTGGAACTATACCAACCAGAACTCCGCAGACATTTCAGCACTGTACGACCCTGCCAGTGCCCCTTATCTACCCTTCCAACCACGGCGAGCTACAAACTCGGCAGCAAGCACAATGGCAAACCTTGCACCTCCCACCATGATTCCCCGTCGTCAGCATGCAGAGGCTCTCGCGGCCCAGCTTTGGGCCCACTATCTCCAAGAAGAGCCAGCAGTGCAAGCCTTCACACTCGGCATGCTCCAGCTGAAGAACAACGACGCGCAGCTACACGCCAAGTTCTCTGCGCACCTCCTGAACGCCGCAGTCATCTCGCGGGCAGAGGTGCGAACTTTTGACATCGCCTTGTGGTACGGGAAAGGGTTGCCAGGGTACGTGGTTGTGCCGCTCCGCAACCTGTCCGCCTACTACCACAAGGAGGTGAGGTTGCAGGGAGACCTTGCCGAGACCGAGCGGCGTGCGGTCGAGTCGTGGGGCACAGAGAAGCTTCCGATGGAGGCTTCCGACACTGACCATGGTTTCGCCTACAAGAGAGAGAGATCAGGCAAGGCTCCGTTTGGATTCGAAACCACGAGCCCAGGCTACGCGAGGTTTGAGCCTCGTTTCGAAGGTCGCCAACAGCTGAAGTGGGTCTTGGCTGGTCTTGAGGCGAGGTTGGTCAGGCTGCAGTTTGCAAGTCTTCAGGAGCGGCACGGCAAGCTGCCATGGGAGGCGGATCGTAACGTTGACCGAAAGGTGTCTTTGTGGATCGAAGCAGCACGCCGACACATCTTGTTCAAGGCCCAGGGCGGCCAAGGTGGTGGATTCACGGACGAGAGTGCGATGGCTGCCTTCAACCTCACGGCAACTGAGAAGCGCGACTTGCTCGACGATCTCCTTGATCGTCTCAAGGCCACAAGGGACTCCATCAACGCCCGCAAGTCCGACGTTGAAGAGTTGAGGAAGCGGCGTGGGATCTGTAAACGTGCGATTAAGGCTCTTGAGGCTGAGAATGAGGGCCAAAACATCGACAACGAGGAAGAGAGCGACAGGATCGAGCAGTTGTCGACCGAGAAGGAGGAGCAGGAAGAGATGATGGCGCAGAGATATGGATCGCCGGAGTCGTGGGACTGGGAGTTTGGAAGGGAGGGGAGCGGGGAGGGAGAGATTCGGGAGGGCTGACCGTTGTCGGAGGTGGACTGAGGCGCAGCGAATGGTTGTAAATTGCCAGTGTACGAGTATCAGACGCACGAAGGAAGTGGGCACGATGGACCCGATGGTGAATAGCTGTGTAACCCGGCAACACAGTGCAATATGATTCAAGACGTGCTGAAAGTGGAAGCGCTACGATGTCAGACTTTCGTTAGTCGACAAGGTGATCGGAGTACCTCCTAGTGTTGCCCAGTCGCAACACGGACCCTAATGGCCTAGCAATACAAGATCTCTTTGAAAGCACAACGAGTGATCCATTCCTATCATCCTTGTACCATTGCCACGTGTGTCTGAACGATCGTTTCAAATGCTACTGCTGGATACACCAGAACAGCAAAACCTTGCATTGTACACTTACTTTGGATCGCAGTTCAATATCAGGCAGACTTGTGACTGGGTAAGACTGCCACGACGCTACAATGCGCTTCCTCTCTGCACACTCAACAGTAACTTCGCTGCTCTCGCATTGCCCAGACGATCGACCAGCGGCGGTCTCGCAATTGGTGAAGGGCGTGCTTCCTCCTCACAAGAGATTCGATTGCGTGTTCTCGGTGCTCTGATGGCTGTGCAAGGAAAGATCGCCTCAAGGTTCTTGATCTGAACAACGACAGCTCGCTTGAGGTCGACCGCACCGGCTGGAAAGCTGCTCAAGATATGAGAGCAGCGGCGTAGCTTCGATGTCCAGCCAGCGATCTCCCTACTAGTCATCGTCAAGAGGCGCTCTCAGGGCGAGGTTTTGCTCAGATCGTTCCGCGGACACGGCTGGGTTTGCAAGCTCGAACCACAGCACTGTGTTATGAACGAAGTGTTGTGCACATCGTGATAGGGATCGTAGCTCAGTGCATTCTCTACGAGAGTTAACATTTCTAGTCGCCTGCTTACTAGCAGTGTATTTCTACGTACCTCAAAAGACCCAATAGGGGCTTGTGGCGCCTTTGCCCTTGCGCCTTTGACATTGGGCGTGCCCGTCACAAGTTGAGATTCAAGAGATTCTGGCGTACAATGCGTTGATCTTGTAGGATCATTATCAGTCTGTATGTTCACATCCGTGTTCTTGACTGAGCCACAACTAGCAAAACTAGCAATTTGCCTGTCAGTGGGGCAAAGGCCAACGAGATGGGAGCAGGCACTGTCAAGGATAGCATGTAGCGAACGCAGCGTAATGCCGTTGACCTCCATAATCTCTACTGCTACTGCTTCAAAGGCTACCCAGCTCATATTGCCTCTCTGGGAATTGTCGAGTTACGCACAGGCAATCCTGACTAGCAAAGCGACAGGAGAGGAGGAAATCAACGGACGGGACGTGATTTAAGAGCATTGCAAGTGATGGGAGTCACTATGATCAGCCAGACTATGTACCCAAGACGACAATTGCCGCCACGTAGCAGCCCAGAATATGTAACCATAAGCTCAAACGCCAATACGCCCTGCTCGACTACTGCAAAGAGCCCGCCCTCGATACGCAAGACTTACTGGCCCTTGCCCGACAAGGTTACTTCAGGAGGTGTTGCTGGCCAGGCGGATGTGTCCCTGGTTCGCGACGCCCACGCACTTCTTCGACGAGAGCAACGCGTCAGCTCCAGTGCAGATGCGGAAGCCGAAGATGACGCAGGCCCCAGTGGAGGTGCACTTCTGTCCCATGCAGAACAGCTGCCTACCCTTCAGCTCCTCGCGGACCTCGACGCGCTTCTCGTACTCGGCCTGGAGCTCGCCGAACTCGCGCTTGTCGTTGCTCGGGAAGTTGGCTGGACGGAGGTGGGTGGGCGGCTCGTGGAAGGTGGTGCGGTTGGTGACATTGTGGCCAGATATGCCGTGGAAGACCTCCTTGAGATGAGCGATCTCGATTTCGTTGTAGAGGGATGGGTCGGTGATGTGGCCCATGATGGCGGTGTTGCTAATAGCCACGGCGTCGATGACACTGCCATTGCCGGCGTAGGAGCGAGCGACGCCATCGTCGGCGAGCTGTTGCAATGTCAGTGACGTTCTTGTGCAGGAAGTAGCCAGGACTGCTTACATGAACGATACCATCGTCGGCCAGGGTCAGGTTGCTGATGATGTCGACGTATGTCGGCAGGGTGTCCTGGAGTAGCGAGTCAGTATGGAACTCTTATATTCGGGCCAACAGAAGAACCTTACAGCAGGAGAGCCGGCAGCAGGATCAGCGGGCACCGCAACAGCAATGCCAGCGAGCATGGTGACGCTCAAGGCGCTGACGATCTTGGTGGAGTGCATGGTGGAATGGTTGATGCTTCTTGTGTATTCCTGGAGTTTGATAGCGAAGGGGAGCTGCTGGACAAGGGATCAGTGGAGTCAAGCATAAGCGAGGATGGTGGAAGTACCTCTCTAAATGCAGATTGTCGATGGGAGCAAGAAAATTCAGCACTTCGAGCGAAAAGAAGATTTTGTACTTGACCGCAGCGGCACGCACAGGCCAACCTAACGGCAGGGCGGGCGGTGGTGCCATTCTAGTCCTCTGAGCGTGCGTTCACGCGCGAATCATGCGGCTCGACTGCGTGACAGCAATTAATTGAGAGCCTTGCGCAAGAGTCGTGCACATGACGATGGCGCTTTTCTGACCTGTGAATCCCGACCAATATCTGCTTGAGCCCAGCGGGATGGAATTTCAATCGGAAACGGCTTACGAAGGTCAGCTATCGAACGCCTGCAGCATGTGAACGCACGACTGCAGGTTCTGTGGTCTTAAACGCGGTGCCCATGAGCTGCCGCAATAGTACACCTCCAACGGTCTCACATGCTCAACACTGCGTCAATAATGGTGCATGATGACGGTTACCTGTGAAACTTGGCCAGGGTCTTCAAAAGATACAGGACTTGAGGCAAGCATTGGTACACTGAGTTTTGTCGGAACTTAAGAGAACTATCGGCGAGATGCAATGTCCGGTTTCCACGTCTCTTCCACATCGTCCACCGCCATCATATCTGTCTGCTGTATTGGCTTTGGCTCCATAAGGAGGCAACGGGTCATTGTCTGGCATACTTCAATCTCGTTGATACGCTTGTTCGTCCGCTCTATGGCTTGCTTTCACTGGTCTCTTTGAGGCGTTCCTCTGTGTCCTTAATTCTCCGTATATAGCAGACGCAGCCGCACAACGAGGCAGTCTTGAAGCATGCTCTCTCGTCAAGGATCGATGGTTGCAAGTACTCGCGTTGTGCTCTTTATCTCATTGTCTCACTCTTGTCGTGCTTTTGGGCGCACAGCCCCGTGAAGTTCAGTCTCATGGCATATAAATGCTGGTCATGCATTTCTCATGATTGCGTACTGCTGCGAGTACGGCGCTAATGTGGTAATGTTTTGCAGGGATCTTTAGCGTGATTCTCCTCATATGTTACACCTTTGAACCGTAATTTTGCTTTCCATCGCTCAAGCACATTCTCAATCCACATCACAATACATCAGATCAACACATCATGGCCGCGAATAAGGCCTTCAACATCTACGAGATCTGCGAGCAGATCATGCTCCAGCTGGACGACGAGAGAGATTTGATCCGCTGCCTCCATCTCTCTAAGACTGTGCGCGCCACCATTTTGGACTCCGCCCTCTGCCGCCAGTGGCTGTTCCTCAGCGGCGATCATTTCGCGCTGAAGCCTCGCGAATGGCGGATAAACGAGCACTTAAGCAGCATTGGCACCATCGCGTCCAACATGGGATACTGGACGGTGAGAGTCCGGGACGCCACAAGAATAAAAAGGGTCAAAGTTACCCTCGACCTGGAGCAAGAAGGTCGCATCACGACAGCACCAGTCGCAATGCCACAAATCAGGACGCTGCTGGGCAGCATGCAGATCACTCAGCCCAGAAAGAGGCTGACTATCTCTTGGGGGCTGTCGGACGGGTATAGGAGAGAGCGTTTTGGCTTTCGGGGAACGGTGGGAGACATGCTGGAAAAGCTGGATGAGGAGGCAAGGCCGTGGCTGTGAGGGGGGCCAGGGAGGGCTGAAGATCACAGCCGCAGACATCACATCGAGCAAGAGGCATCAAAGAATGTATATATATCACCAAAATCATTGCAAGGAGCATTCATTGAACAAATGCTGAGGCAGAAGTGTGAGTCTTGGCATCACGTGATTCCATCCCACGAAGAAGATGTAACTCCCAAGATGCGCATATAACACTGACTATTTCAAAACTCACCGAGGAGAGATTTTCTGAAGCTAGATAGCGATCAAGCTTGCTTAGAGCTGCGGAAAAAACATATGTGCACCTGCAAAACGTCCTGAATCCAAGGCCCGTTGCCTCAAACCCTCAAACTCCAAGAGTGCCCTCTATTGAAATGAACACACCGTGAAGTTCCGCTGAGTACACACAGAAGTAAACATATCCAAAGAGCTCACAACACGCGCCAGGACCGCATGAGGCCCGCAAAGGCGCCAGAGATATCTCGATAGCAAATTGGAAGGTGTAACGCAGGTCCAGCTCCCGCAAGGTGTCAGCAAGCAGTCGTGAAGCTGCCCCGTCGCATGGGATGTGGACTTGGCGCTGACTTCGGCCACATCAGCTATGAGTTCTTCGGCTGCTGGTCTATCAAGCACGATGACTGCTGAAAAAGGATTTGGCTGCTACAATCTCGGATGCGAGGCTGTCCAGCCTTTGGCGTCCTTGTCTTAGGGGATATCGTACACGAGCATAATCCCCCGATGGATGTTCTGACGCCGCCAGCTTGATGCAGCAACGAACGATGCTTGCGTTGATTGCAAGGAGTAAAGGCGTGTCTGTTGTCCGGCCACCCGTCTGGCACATGAATGCTGCTCGCAAAGCGCTCGGGGCCGCACAGGAGGATGGCACGAGGATGCTATCGCTGCCGCGCGGCAGGCTTACGGCAAAGCTTGATATGTGCTGAGGGCTCGCCAAGCTAGAATCGGCAGCCTGTTGGCCAGGGACGAGAGGTATGTGGAGGAACCTCGAGCTAAGCACATGACCCTGACCTCAACTATGATGGGGCTCGAATGTTTTGCGTCACTTCACAGCCATCAGTGGCCTGAATTCGTTCGTGTCCACGTCTTCCCAGCGACCGTTTGTGGTATCGAGATGGTTGGTTCTGCCGCAGGTGTTCTCCCATGTTCCACCTTCTCGGAGCCAAATGCGTGACTCTTGATAAGTCGATTGACATCAGCTGCAGCTCCTCTGGCCGCACGTTTCGTTGATATCATGCAGGTAGCCAAATGCTGGCTTGGTTGGCAAAAAGTCACATTTGCATACGGAAGAGTCGATCGTAGCCCTTGACAGCTGCGAGAAATCGCGACGTCGATATTTCACAACTGGCGCAAATGAAGACAAGACCTGGTAACCAAAATGCAACTGCTTGCAGGTCGTCGTGACAACGTTTCAGATGCCGCTGACCGACCACTGTGCCGGTGATTTCTGCTGAATATGCCCGCCTTCCGCATGTCCCGTTCTTCGCTGCCAACTCTCGCTTGTGGCATCGCAACGACGTTATCCAAGCATCATCGTCTGCTATGAACATCTTGCGGCCCAACAGGTCCGACCTGATTACCCCCAAGACATCAGCATTCTCCTCATCTTCATCATTCAGCCACAGTCCTGCTCCTCTGCTGGTAGACCCGCGGCCATTCCTTTGGTGAAGACTGGATCCTTGTCCCCTCATCTCGGCGCCAGTGCTGCGCTCGTAGCCGGTGGCGCGTGGTCAGATCTTTGAGAGTCATTGAGGTCAGCAGGGCTTGTCCAAGAGGTGAAAGGATGTATGCTGCACGCAGGCACTCACCAAGGTGATCCCTGAGCAGGCATCACACCTGTTGACCGACTCGCTCTTATCCATGCCATCTTCGTGGTAACTCGTAATGCCATTACGAGCACGTGGGGAGACGCTGCGTCTAACGCGAATGCCACTCCACTGACTATCGGCTGATGCACTGCCAGCGACCTAGCTTTGATACAGGTTCTCGTCGCTTTACAATGCGTAGATCGATCGATCGCAATACCCTTCAAGGCGCATTTGTACACGACTCGGAGAAGTCGAAGGCTCCTTCTCCTCCTTGCACATTGGCTGTGAGTGTGGTGAGATTGTCAGCTCGTACTTGGTGGTATGCTTCAACAGCCTGCAGAGCTGGTCAAGGTGTGGCGTGTAGAGAGGTGGGTTCTCATCTTAAACCTCTTGGTCGTAGTCTGCGAGATAGCAGGTGTCTTTATACGACTGCATTGCGACTAAGTCGATGCAGACGTCGTCAACGTGCCCGCGAATCCTTGTCGCTGATGTTCGATAGTCTTTTAGGTCTCTTGTAACCAGCCCTGTTTCCACAATGTCGATGTCCCAGCGAAGTCTCGATCAATGTCCGTCGTGCTGCCACAACCTCATCGACCATGCTCTTTCCCTGCAGTGTAGTCGCCCTCTTTCTCTCGTGGCGGTTCGTTGCTGCCGAGCCTGGTATCACTTGCCGCTGCTTCGAGCAATTGCTTGATTTTGACATCGGCCGTTTGTGAAGGGGTTCGAGCGTCGCCGGCTTCGCGTTGCTTGTCGGGGACTTGATATCGGGGTTGCCGATGCTGTGGCTTTCGATAAACAGCCGCCTGTTGATCCTGATGGCTTGATCTCCATTGTCTAGTATTCACGCGCTCTGCTGATGCGAAGTTGTGGTGTTTTGCTTCTTGGGCTCGCATTGTGTTCCTCGAGATTTGACGGACTGCACAGCAACATCTCACGGACCCACTTTTGTCAACATCCAACGTTCGAGGTTCGAACTGAGGACAAAATGATAGACAATTCAATTGCATCCATGAACGTACCTACGTAAGTGATGGAAAAGATGATAATGAGCGCCATTCATCTGTGCATCGTTTCTGGTTGCGTGTGTCAATTTCGATTGTCTTTACGCAGGACTACATACAATACCATTGTTGCGTTGCAAAAGTCAACTAACCGTTCATTCGAACACGCAACCTCCGTGATGCTTCTTCCTGTGTGCCCTTGGTTCACTAGCTAAAAATTGACGGAAAAAAAAGAGGGCCACTACATGTCGGGCTGGACTAATGACAACTACCAGACCGGTCCACAATCCGCGAAGGGCAATGAAAGACACGTTAGGAAAGCAGTAGAGTCTTGAGCATGAAAGCTCAGCTTGAGGTGCCAGGCCTGAGCACCCATCAGAGCAACCCGGAGGCGTTCGGACTCTGATGATTCGTTACGCACCTCCTTGGGTCGCTGAAGCCCAAGGCGGCACCCTGATTAGCAAGTACCAGTGTGATTTTAGACTTACCAACTAGGTCATGCACCTTTTTGGTAAGGTCATGCTGAGGACCGAGGGAATTGGTTGATTGGTTGGTCGAAAAGGTGCCTTCCGCATTGATATATTGTTCCTTAGTGTGCCGGGGAACCCCCGAGATCGTAGGCCTACAAGCATGAACGGGGCATCAAAAGACTTGCAATATGCTCAAGAGACAGCTATAACACACTCTGTTTGATTGCATTGACCATATGAAGACGTAGAGTGGATAATATGTCACGGTCACCAGTGTATCGCTCTCTGGCGGCAACGCGGTCAAGCACAAGGTGATCAGTCCATCATACAGCTATCAGCCCGCCAGTATAGGCATTGAGACAGCGCAGACTGTCGCCATCCATCATTTTTACCAAATGCTTTCTTTGCCATCATCCGAACGCAAATGTCAATGCGACTCTTCTCGATCTCGCCTCGAATGCCGTCAGCTCCACCGTTGAGGGCAGCTCGCTTCTTACAGACCCTTCGCCGATCGCCAAAAGTATGCTGACTTTGCTCGAGCAACCACCAAACAACTGATCTCTGTCGAACTCAACTGACTGCCCTGACTTCCAGCTTCACCAAAGTCGACAGGCTCCATTCATCCGTGCCGCTGTGCTCTAATGTCAATCCAACACGAATCCGCAAGCATTACATACAACAGCCTTTGACCAATGCGGTCCATCAATCCAAAGACTCTGCTCAGTCCACGTTCAACAATCGAGCAGATTGTCCGAACTCAGACCACCAAGACTCATCAGAGCCTTCAGCGCCCTCCGCTAGGGGGTTCAGAGAATCTCTCCATGATTATCGACGCGAAATCACGTCGCTTGAGGAGGACAGCGCAAGAGAAGCAGGACCCGGAGGACAATGCACAAACCGCGATGCTTCGAGGGCCATCACGGATTACGGTATCAATGGCGCAAGGCAAGAGTCTGGAGTGGACATTCAGATTAATGGATATGAGCAGACAGACCATCACGAAGTCTTTATCAAGGTCGTCCGCTCCCACCGGAGGTGTCGCCAATTCGACTTTTGGGAAAAACGTCAGAACGGTCGCTCGATCAACGAAGCACGAGTCCCGCTGCTAGTATCAAGGCAAAGTCAGCCCGTGCCCTCGCAGTAACCAAGCAATGTCTTGTCGTATCAGACTGAAAGCGATGGACTGTCTGTAAAGATGATGACGATTCGACCTTGTCTCCACCATAAATTGTCTATATTGGCCTTGTTCCAAAGCCAGCAGCAGATCTCACGGCGCTCTTACCTGAGTACAGCGATGATTCTGACAGCCTGAGATGCTCTACCCAGCAATCCACACACCCAATCGGCCTCAGCGTCACTGCTGATCAGCGTCACGACCGCAACAACCAGACAAGTCATTCTCAACGCCTGGCCCGACGCCAAAGTCGTAACAGCCAAGGCTTCCAGCTTCCTCTCCGGCGACCAGGGGCTCAAGACAATGGTTCACGAGCTAGAAGGCAAGCGCGGGTTCAAGCCTACCGAGATACCATCCAGTGCGAACAGCTATCAGCAGCTGGTGCGGCAATTGAAGAGGAGGCTGGTGGCAAGGGGTTCATTGTCAGGACTGCCAAGCTTGAAGAGATGAATGAGAAGGTAAGAGATAGTGCGCATGTCGCGGCGGTCGCTATGGCAGCGCAGGAGGATTTCTCTTGCATGGTGAGAGGCAAAGATGAGTACTGCGCAAGACATGTCAGAATGACATTTTATATCATCGCCAAGCTCATCAGAGTGTGCACACAATTGCAAGAGGCAGGCATGCTTGATGACTCGGTAGAGAGAGCCACACGGCACGGACCTACCATGTCTCAGTCTGGTAGCACCATCGCAGAACCGCGAGCGAGCTGGGGGTGAATTTATTCAAACACAAGCTGGCACTGGGTCAAGAGTCCCAGATTGTCGTCATTGCATCACAACCGATGGGCACGACTGCAATCGTGTCCACGGTTCAGAGCTGGTGGCCGGCTTGGCGGGTTTGGGCGAGATGATGGAGACTGGATAATTATCATGGTGGAACATAAATGGATGGTCAGATACATCACAGTTCAATGCTGTAAGGTATTCGCTATGGTGTGACGTCGAAGATTGCCGTGATATGCCATGTCTCTGCTCTGCTGTCGATGAGTTCAGCCTGTCCAGATGTTACGCCACGAAGCCAGGCAGATATTCGTGAACAATACGGAATTTCGATCTTCGTGAGGTACTGGGTAGTAAGCATCCATCATATGGTTGTTTGCAGGCCGATGCTCGACACGCGAGGTAGCTTTGCATGTGAATATCTTGGCTTCGCGGCTACCTCCGGGCCCTCTTACACATTATCCAGCTTTTCGGTTTTTCATGTCAGCTTTGATCATCTGAGTGCAGGTTGCTTGCAGCCGTCCTATTCTTCACCAATCGACCGACCCTACAGAGCAATCTCAAGATGGCTACTTCGATCGCCGAGAATCTCAAGAAGATGGACGCGCTCGGCCTCCGCCTGGACGACGTCCTAAAGCAATATACCCGCCTCGAGAAGCAGCAACAAGCATCGTCAGTGCAGATACGCCGTGATCTGTCCCTACCCTTTCCACGCGAGCGCTTCTACCTCGCCGCCATCCTTGAGCATCGGCTTATCACCCTCGCCTTCAGCGCCAGAGACGATGTTTCGATGACAAAGGAAGAGCATGTATCGAACGGAACGATCGAGATTCGCCCCGTGTGGCCAGGGTATTACAACGAGCTTATCGAGTGTGAGCAATCGAGAACGGCTTGGCTGAAGGCAGGCGTCCCCGACAAAGGCATCCCGATACTTGAGAACTTGGTCAAGACGGCAGAGAGTAAGGTCAAGGATGTGACTATGGCGATAGAGTGCGTCACTGCATGCACGATCAAGTCGACGCGATCACTCAGCACGATCTTACAGACCTGGACGAACTTCTGCTTGGCCCTGTACCCCGACAAGACCGTCGACCAGGCTTTCGCGGCGATCGATCTCCACGCATTCCACGCGACGCCAATGAGTACCTTCACTGGCCCGGGCAAGCGCAAGTGGTTCATTTTCAATCAATTCGTCGGTGGTATCCTAAGCAACGACGACAGGCCAATGAGCCACTTTCCGCACGGCACTGCAAGCGAGCTGAATCCGAACGCGCACAGTTTTCAGCCTCAGACGAGCAGAAAAGCCGGTCCTCAAGGCCAAGCTCAGTCGCCAATAAAGTCTGCAGGTCCCACTCGCTTCCAAAGGTATAACGATCACTGGACACAACTTGATCCAAAGACACAGGTCTTCTACCTCCCGTCCTACGACTTTCAACTATCGGGATTACGCGATGCCAAGCACACGACATACTCCCCAATCAAGGCGCAACACTGGAGCGAGCATACGATCATGACTACTAACGCCAAAGTCTTCTTCTGCAAGGGCTTCGATGTGCCGTTCATCATCAACGAGGATCCGAATGGCAAGGTCACATTCTCGTTGGCCGCCACCCAGGTAGACAATATCACGCGTCTGCAAAGGCATCTGAAGCTTGTTGAGACGGCGAGATGGCATCCCGATAAGATGAATGCAAGGACAGGCAAGAGCCGTGGCATTGACCAGGATTTGGGCAGTCGCGACTTCGTTGTGGCGATTCGTGGAGCGGTGCAGGAATTGGTGGAGGAGTGTAGCAAGGTGCAGCAGTAGTCATGCCGGCAAGAAAGCGATGATTGATGAATGCGTGCTGGGGTGTGTATGTGGAATAGCATTGTCTGGGATCTGAGACATGTGAAAGTACCGCGCGTGACGAAGACGGCTGCGGCCGCGTTTACGCTGTGGTGGAAACACTAAGTTGGAAACACTAAGTTGGAAACACTAAGTTGGAAACACTAAGTCGTTTGACAAAAGGCCGTGACTTCTTCCCATCTTCACCACCCCACCTAGTCGCCGCTCATCATCTTGGAGTGATAAGTCAGAATATCTACTCATCCTCACCGTTACGGCTTACATCTTATCGACAGCATCACCACATATCAACAACCAATGCCTTTTCTAGGCATCCCAACGACTGCAATTGCACTTTCCGGTCGCTTGAGCAAGGTGCACAACCAATATATGCGTCTTGAGACGCAGTACCGCAAGCTGCCTACGAACACCAAGCGCAATCTACTAGGCCCATTCCCAGAAGAGCGCTTCTACATCGCTGCAATCCTCCAGTGGGAGCCTGGTCAAAATTGGTTCAAGCTGCCAAAAGAGCTACAGGACACCGACATCGAGACCGTCGTGACGAGGAAGCCTGGGGGCCTGAACGAGATCTGCCCAATCTGGCTCGACTTTTTTGATGACCTCCGTGAGGTGGAGTATTTGCTGGAGGAGATTGTGCCGTCACCACACGAGGCCTACATCGAGCGCATCAGCACTTTACTTGACGGTGCAGAGTCCAAGGCAGAGTTGGTGGAGGATATGCTTGCCAATGTCACTCAGCATCCAGATTCTACACAATCGACGCAGCAGCACAGTCAGTATCATCAGTATGGCTACGGCGGCTGGAACGAGCTATGCATCCAGGTTAAGGGCGGTGCTTTGCATGTCGCCAACGTGATGTGCGGACACAGCGGCATCATGCCTCCGACCGATGTCCTGGCAGCCACCATCAAGCTCTTCAACGGCACCGCTGGCATTCAGAGCTGTACATGCGGCTACGACTTCAGCGTACTCCATCCGTCTTTGCTTGGCGTCGGCGAGCGTACGGCCAATAGAAGGTGGTTTCTCGTCAAGCCAGCTATGCTACCGTTCGGGGCGAGTGCCGCGCCAGACAACCTGCCATCACGCATTGGTTGGCTGTTCACTCCGTACAACCATCACGGTCAAGAAGATCCACTACGGCAGTACCCTCTCACTCCAGATATGCCACCATCGATGAGGGACATTGCAAAACGCATGCGGGTTCTGAAGTCAGACCTGCCAGACATCTCGCGCGAGGCATGGGACAATTTCGTGCGGAGCCATGCGCAGTACTTGACCGCGGCAAGCATGATGAGAGCGAAAGCAATGTCTCTGTCGTTCTCCCGGCAAGCAAGACTGCTGCGTACCAGCGACACAGTCCTTGCGGTATCCTTGGCTGGCAGTCCCTCGAACAGTGCCAAGCAGATGCAGACACCCGAAATCTTCAAGAAGAAAGATACGATGCCAGGCTGGATCAGAGGAATGCCAGGTTGGACACCAGTCGCATCAGTAGCGAACGGCTTTGAGGAGAGGGAGAGGAGACCGCATCACGAGTTCAACAGGGCGCATGCCAAGACTAAGCCTCAGTCGGGCAGGCCAACGCCGCAGCCATCGGTCAGGAAGGCAGGTGGGCGGGATGGGAGAAGCAAAAGTGAGCGGACGCAGCAGTTCAAACACAGGCCTAGACCGCAAACATCATCACAACCATGCCAGCATTCGGCTCGAGTCAACCACTGGAACGGCATACGCATTTCATCAGACCCCGTTGGCCGCTTCAGAGCCTACCAACACATCTGGAGCACACTTAAGCCTGAAGATACTGGAGTTCCATATCCAGGCGGCGACGCACTCACTCCTGAATCCTTCGACGCGGAAGTAGCTCACCTGCGCACAACGCAACACCCATTCATCCCCCATGCCCACCTCGCTGGCATGCAAATCCAGTCCTTCTTCCTCCACGGCCATTCCATCACCTTCCAGATTATCCCAGACATGTCCTCACGCTTCAAGCTCAAGATCAAGCTGGATGAGAGCGACAGCCATAAGGTGAAAGCTTTGCGAAAACATTTGAGGAGGATCGAGAGCCCGAGGTGGCATAGTGATCAGATTAACAAGAGGACAGGACGGACTGGCGTGCTGGATGAGGGCATTGGAAGGGAGGAAAGGGTCGTGGTGGCTTATACGGCATGCAGAGAGTTGCTAGTGATTTGCGAGGAGTATACGAGGGAAATGGGGTGGCCGACGTAGAAAGCGACAGACCTCTGTGGGGTGCATGGTCACGGTGGTGGTGCTGGCTTTGCCATCTCCCTTTGTTGCCGTTCGTGGCGTTATTCATGAAAGGCATCGAGGGTGTTGTTTTGTTGCGTTCCATCAGAGAGTGTTTCACAGGAATCAAAGATAGAGACAACAATGGATCAGTAATACAGCTTGCCAGGCAAAGGTCTAATGTGCATCTCTTCCGCCTCTTATATAAATTTGTAGATCATAGTCAAGCTAAAATGTGCTCATGGTCCACCACATGGTATCTAGACTATCCTTGCCCAATGACTCCATATATAATGTTGCGAGCGATTCCGACCTGAACTCTTTGATCCTGCATAGCGTGGCGGAAAGGGGAGCTTCTCGTCAATGGCCCTCCGCTGCTTAGCAGCCAGACTGACACATGTGAGCCGAGAAAGAGCCAAAAGAACTCAAATTCGAGTCGCACATGCTATGTGAATGCATGAAGTCTGTGCGGGCTTGCACCCTAGCCATTCCAGGCGCAAGTTCTGTGTTTGAAGACGACATTACTCTTCTTCTTTTCCAACGCAGCGCCGTACATTGTTGTCTGTCGACCATAATACCCTGATACAGCAATCCCGCTCATGCCATCGCAGCAATGCCGCCATCAAAGCTAGCTTACGCGCATCCTACGCTTCCAGACCGCGAAACAGCTCAGGGTCTTTGCCGCGACTTCGCCATACTCAACGGCTACGAGTATTGCCCAGCTTCCTGCATCCTGGCCATCAAATCGAACAAGGTGACACCTGAGGATCTAACCACGCAAATTCGTCGGCACGACTTGTCTTTGCAGCAAACAGCCGTTGACAACAAGTCCGACGTCCCAATTGATCAAGCTTACGTGCTATGATCAAGGCTATCACAATCAATGCCTAGTCAAGCAGGTCATAAAGTCAGGTCCGCAGAAGTGCAAGTAGTGCAGATCTGTGCTTACACCTCCGGACTCGGAGCTTGATGAAAAAGACGAGACGATGCCGAACTTGCGTCTCGAGGTGACAAGACGAAAAGCTGTGCTAATGGTCGACGGCTTGTACTTCAAGCCTGCTGTGGTCAATCATGCTCAGGACTTGTGGGACCTAGAGAAGTTGGGCAGGCATGCCAGTGCCGCTGAAGCGTACAACCCGTATGGTCCCAGCGAGCGGAATATGTCGAAGCGAGAGATCAAGGCGAAGGAGACAGCAGCAAGCAGGAAGTTCGAGGCAGTGTTGGGTGGTTATAAGTGGAATAATGGAAGCAGATGGGTTGATCTGCCTCTTGGCACTGCTGTTGGCTCGTCACAGTGTTACCAGGATGATCCGGAAAAGATGCTCAAGAGAAAGCGTGCTCCTTCTGGCTCAGCCGCGACTTATACAGGACGAGACTCATCAATCACTGATGCCGAATCCACAGCGACCATGCCGGATGCTATATATAGCCAAGCCGCAGCCAAACGGCCCAGGCCCAAAGACCGCGTGCCCAAGAACACGGCTTCGGCGCCAGAGCGCAGGCCAGGCGAAGGGGAAGATGTCATTGTAGTGGCGCTCAAACCACCCGAGGTCTTCTCAGGGCGTTAAGGCCTCATACCGAAGCAAATTTGCGCGCAAGGACAGCATGGCCGCGCATGTCGCTGCGCGAGTGGAAGTAACCTTCCGAAGTGACTTAGCGAGGTGCCTTTGCCCGTTGGGCTTGGAAGTAGCGCTGTTGCTTACGGCCGCAGAAGACGGGAGACGACTCAGGAGTGCCTTTGAGAGGTCTATTCCACGTCCATGGGAGAATGGATGGAACACCGCTCTCGCTGTTCGAGCATAAGACGTGGCGATCGTCCGTCTACGAGGGCCTCTCAGATGTCAGCATGGGATGTTGCAGATACATAGACGGACAGTAGTTTCCAACCAAGCCTACTGGATGGCACCTGTGCCAGACAGGTAATATTCTGCCAGAGTGCGTGGTTCCAAAAAGTGATGCAGTGATCGAGTCTGGATACTGCATAAGGCTGCCGCCTGTGGCATCAGCTACAACCAATATTCGTGCATATCAGCATCAGGCTCAAATCTTTGCTGAGCATGTTGCTAGCTCGTTGCTCGGAGCAATGCTGTTTTGGGAGTATGCCGCTGCAGCTTGCCTTCTGACAGCTACACCCCTCGGCGCCAGCTTATGCCCAGCATCTCAGCAGCAACAATGGCGTTCGCAGATCGTGTTGCCAGGAGAAGCTCCAGAATAGCACTGCTTCGATACCTACACAAGTCGACCAGTCTTTCCGTGCGCTGCTCTCGACAGTAACGGTGATGTCGCTCGACCGCCCACTTTCTGACACTCAGCCTTGTTGACGTTGCACAACAGCAGCTTTGTGCTTGAATGCGCCAAAATTCGGTCTCGTCGCTTTTTAGCCTGCCAACGAGTGCTGCAAAGACGCCTGCGTCGCCTAGTAGCTCCAATAGCGCCCAGCCCTGCCCATGATGCGATAAGACCCGGTGGGGATGCATCGCACGAAATTCCCGATGCAGCCATCGCCAGGCTGACACTACATGTTGTCTTTGATCTTCTTTCTCCGTCCTCAAAGTTCCCACTGTCGCCGCCTTACGGTCACCTCACCATGGCCAGCTCTGCCATCAGTATTGCACCAAGCGGGGAATTCAACGGCAACGACACTGTCCAAATTGGTGATCCCGCCCAAGAACTTCGACTATTCCCTTCGACCTCGCTCAGTGCACTCTACGTGGTCTACAACGTTACTGGCTGCACTATCTCCTGCCCATCAGACTGGGGAACGCTTCGTGGAGGAACCTTTATGCCCTCTGCCGCAGATTTGTCCTGGCAGCCAGAATCCTACCCAGCAGACGATCCTTACTTTGACCTTCCCTACGCTTCAGAAGACGCACTCGGCACCTACAATTTCATCGCCGCATATGTGGGTCTCGATCAAGTCAGCTTTGTCGATGGCAGCGACTCGCTACATAACTTAACGCAGAAAATCCCTGTCGTCGTCTATGAAAGGCAGTATCCATGGGTCGGATATCTTGGCATCAGTGGGCGGCCGACCCATATGCTTGCAAATGGGAGTGCTCAGCCAAGCGCATTGGAATCCTTCTCCACGAAAGGCCTACTGTCCTGGGGTTACACTGCTGGCGCTTACTACACTGATCCACCGACGTACGGTAGTTTGACATTTGGCGGCTACGATGCCAGTCTCTTCAACGCCAGTTCAGCGGTCACCTTTGACATGAATACCAAGGATACCGCGCTGGATCTGCAGGTGATCCTACAACAAATTGAGGTCATTGGTGATGCCACAACAATCAGTATGAGTGGGCTTCCTGTCACAGCACTAATAGACTCGACCGTACCAGAGATCTGGCTATCAGACGAGCTTGCTGATCCTATCGGATCGGCTACGACCTGGTCTGGAATGACACTCACAATTACTATTTCATTAACTATTCGCGGAACTCCGCGTTGGCCGACGCGAATCCCAGCCTTGGTTTGGTGCTTACCGCCGAAGAAGGCAGCAAGAAACGTGTATCAATCACTCTACCTTACCAAGCTCTGGCGCAGAGCTTGTCGTATCCGCTGGCCGGAATTGGCGCCAATGACACTTCCCTGCGTTATCTCGCCATAAGGCGGACAGGTAATGATACCTCCAAATCACAGATGTATCTCGGTCGGGCATATCTGCAGGAAGCGTAAGTATGCAAGAGTTCCTCGGGTAATATACATGCTAAGAAGCTCAATACAGATACATCACAGCAGATTACAACAAGTCGACTTTCCAGGTCGGTCAGCTTCAAGGTGCCACATCCCTTGTGACTGTGGGACTGGCGTCACACGGATCACTTTCTGCTGGCGATGAAGCTGGCATCGTTCTTGGTGCATGTTCTGTTGTCTTATTGCTAGTGGCAATCGGCATCTGGATATGGCGAGAGTGGTCAGGCAAAAGTAACAAAAGCAAAGATGGCTCGTCTGACACACGCTTCATGGACGCAGAAGCAGAGTTGGACGACACGGCGAAGAGATCCATCCCACCTGGAGAATTGGGATCGGACGGCAATCTGTTCGAGATGGATGGCATGCAGAAGCCTATGGAAGCAGATCATATGCATGCTGTAGTTGAGCTGCCTGGAGATTACGAAGGCTATGAGGCCCCGGGCAAGTGAGGATGATATGTACCGAGCTTAGTGATATTTCATACTTCCAGGTATCTTCAGTCTGGCGCATAGATGACCAGGATCTATGTTCAACTGCTTGTAGCTCTCTGATCAATTATACATTATCGCAGAAGAAACTACCAACATTCGTTACTCCTTTCTTCGACGCCCTAGGATCGGTCTTTCCGTTCCACGTCCCAGTCACATGCTCCACCTTGCCTTTGCTGGAAATGAGGACCTTCATGCACGAGCCCATAGCATACAGCGTGCACTTCTTGTTGTCTGGGATCTTGAGGACTGGGAACTCGCCAGAAAGCGTAGTACAGTCCTGGCCGTGGATTTCGGTCTTGGCACATTTCGTGCCGGTATCGTCGGAGCAATACGTGACGTAGCTGGGAGTCTTGCTGCGAGAATCGATGCTGTGTACGTGGCGGTGGTTGTGGGGAATGGTAGCCGAATTGACCAGCGCTGCCAGGGTAAGGAGAGAGGTGATGGTCGAGGTGAGCATCTTGGTTTGCCCGTATATCGGTGAAGATTGTTGCTTGCTTGAGGGACCTGCCCGTGTTGAGGTTATTGGATAGTTGTTCAAGTTCCTTCGGCCTTGAAGGTGGTGCTGGTGCGAGACAGAAGACGAAGTTCTTGAGACAAAGCTGGACATAGGCATTGTGCGACGGTCAACAAAGCGCACTTTTGTGAATAATGCATTCCTTTGATTCACTGTCATTGTCTCGCCGTCGATAGCCTTGATATCATGATGCAGTGAGCTTGTCAACGTCATCGTTGTAGGCGCAGTACTACTCGTCACGGCGAATTATTAAGTGTACGTGCCTAATATCAAGACGCAGCCTCATCGCGTGCATCCTGATCTCCAGCATTGACCTTCGCCGCACGTCTTTTCGGCTTCTTCCTCCCACGTCGAAGCCGAAGCATATCCTCCCATACTCCTGTCTCCTTCGCCCAAGCTTCAATTTCCGCCATCTCGGGCACAGTAAACGGCATGCCGTGCTCATCCTCTGTTTTCATTACGGCCTGCATCGCCATTATCTTGCGGGAATTGTCAATGTGGAGATAATCTATGATCTTGGCAAACTCGTCAAAGCTCAACGGACCTTGGTTGATGTACGCCTCAATTGCTTCGACCATCTCATCGCCGCGGACACTCGGTCGTATCCTTAGCGACCGGCAGGTGACATACGCATCTAAGAGCTCGTCGAAGGCCTCGATGTCCATGGAATTCAGAGTGAGCTCGCGGTGGCCATCAACTTCGCACAGATGGATCCAGTCAGCAACCTTGCGTGCCATACGTTGGTCGGCGTATTCGTGGACGAGAAACGTCAACTTCCTGGACAGCCTTAGATCGGCCGGCATGTCAGGTCTCATGCTAATGAATCTGTTGAAGGTGCCGGCATCAAGTTCGACCATGAGACGGTCCCATTTCCCGTTGGACAATTTGATGTAGACGTCAACGCCGTCGCCTGAGATCTTCGTATTCTCCGCCATTTGTGCTATTGGCGATTTAGAATTGCTCGGAACGGCAGGTGATCTTATCGGTAGCCATGACTGCCTTTAGCCCGTTGCTGGATCGTTCTACACCGTGATCTAAGCTTCTAGACGCATCGCGAGTGTGATGTGAAAACAATGCCGATCGCCGTGGTTTGTTCGGCCCGGACCCCTGCATATTCACGGCTTTGCGCAGGCAACTATCTTTGCACCAATTCAGATCCTATTTGAACTTTTCGAATGCGACCTTTCTCTCAGGCATGATCAAAATAACATAATCGACCAGCACCTCCTTACAACAGTATACGATAATTAACCATGACGATCGTTCAGATCTACGTTAAAACGCCCAGCCAGACGGGCCTTCTCTACACGATCAACGAGGAGAGGATTCGCGCCGCCAGCACCACAATCGACAGTCTCCTCGCTGAGCAGCCATATGCACCAGTGAAGAAGGTCGAGATCACCGGCGCCGCACCAGCAGCATTCCGCTTCGTTCTGGACTGCATCATCGAGCATGAGCAGACCAAACGCCGCCCAGACGACGAATTGCGCATCAAGGCGCACAACGAGCCGATCGCCAAGACGACGGCAATCTACGAAGCCATCGAGGCTCTCGGCATCAAGCCTCGGCAGCCGCATATCGAGAACCACATCATCGGCCACATTGCTCATAACACGCTCAAGCCGGATGAGCTGATCACCATTCACAAGACGTTCGAGCCACGCCGCGAGACCAGCAAGACATGGCGCACGCTTGCGCATCAGACGGCGTACAACATAGTCTACCAGAAGTACACGCCAGAGAAAGCCGGTGCGTTGCAGAAGGCTGTGGTGCCGTACCCGGAGCTGTGCCGCACGATCGAGGAGAAGATGGCAAATGAGGTTTTCCCGAGGAAGGCTCTGGAGGACGAGTCGCAGGCGATAGCAGAGTCAGGCACGTTTGTCAGCAGGGGCGGCAGGCATGCTAGCATGAGCAGGCCGGAAGGCGGCATGGGAAGGAGTAGGGATAGAGCTAGAGGCACCGCAATTATGAAGTGATAGAGAGAGGATACAAGAGGTCTGTGGGGATGGCGAGGGTGTAGCAAGGCTCAGGCAGGCTTGATGATTTTTCCCAGCGATGAATTCGGTCGCGATGTCACCACTGCCTTTCCGAGCATTGCTACGAGTACTGGTGTTGATGCTGATGCCGATGCCATCAAAAATTAGAATGATATTTACAATGATTGAGTCGGTACTTGCCTCATCTTCGATCTGACTGTCATCCCCAATCAGTGCTCCTGTCAACATCTCACCAAGCTCAATGCTACGTCTTGGAAACCCACCAAATGCAACTCCATGCTGATACTCTCTGTACTCCTGTCTCAATTCGCCCTCTTCTACTCCTCAATGATCTCATATCATGCTACAACAACTCCCTCACCCTCTCATACCTATGTTCGGCCTCCGCAAGAGCCACAATATTCTCCAGCTCGTCCCATGCCTTCTGATCGACGGGAAAACTCGCATCCGCCACCTCAATCCAACTCGATGGTGGAATCATCAGGTCTTCAAGCTCGTCCAAATGAAACGTTTCCACCAAGTGCCCAAACCTCACTCCGTTTGGCTGCGATATCGTATGGATGCGCGCCTCTGTGGGATTTCTTCCGTCCCAGTCCGCCCACCAGATTTCCCACACCATATTCAGGAGGCGGATGGGTGGGTCTGCGAGTTGCATGTTCAAGCAGGAAGGCTTGAATTTGAGGTCGTGGTCGAGGAGCTGAAGCGGCGAGATTCCAAGGAACGCCTTTGCCCCCTTGAGCTGCATCTCCATGTTGTTCCATTCGGACCTTGGTGCCATGCGCAGAGTCGTGTTCAGCCTGTACGGCTGCACGATGATCGGATCCGTCAGACGCAGGATCTTGAGGCGCCATTGTGCAGTGTGAGGTGTCGTGGTCGCTCCCGCCATGAAGAGTCTGCGTTGCAGCGGGACAGAGTTGGTGATGGTGTCCCGAAAAGTGCTGTTCTGGTCCTCTGAAAATGGATCACGTCGAGCAATTCGGACCCGAGAAAGATTGACTCCGCCAGCTCGAATATAGAAAGTAATTAGTTTACTGCCATTTTGTCCGTCGTCGCGTTGGTGAACAAAACCCGTGCAAGAGAAGAGCGTGCTGAGTAGTGAGACGCAACTTTCTAGAAGTATATGCAGGGCACAACCACAGATCCACTAATCGTGAAACCACGAGAGACCCCACCAGATCGCAAAGGACGCCAAGGAAACCCCAAATCACACACAAAAGCACCGTCTATAATCTATGGATTCGACACCATGTTGGTATCTGACCAGTGCCACAGTAACTCCAAACCTAATCAAGGAAATGAAGACACATCAGCGAGTTTATACCAAGCCTATGGTATGCACAAGAAGCCATCAAAGGCTTCAGTGCGACAGCTTTGAGAGCACCGTATAGCCTGTTCCTCACACTGAAATAATGAGGGCTCTTCACGGCTAGACTGCACACGAATCATGTAGGAGAAAGCGATCTTTTACTTGTTAGAAGCTCTAGACAAATCAGGACAGCCCTGAGCAGAGCAGGTCGGCACTCTCTGTTGGCGAGACAATGGCCATATAAGGCAAACAGTGAATAAGAATCACGAATGAAAGAATCACGAATGACCGAATCGCCTATGGCCTAGGTCATTGTGCCGAATTTGCCATGGATGAGGTAGCATTTGCTGCTCCAGATTCTACACGACTGAAGCAATATTTGGCGGTGCCCGTTGAGCGTCACCTGCAGCCGGACGATATTTGTGCATTGTTCTCAGGCCTGCTGAGCAATCTCCTCCGAGTACCAATGATGGGTAGGAGGCAATGAGTCGAATTCGAAAGCAGTATTCTTCCAACGTTCACTGATACCCTCAACGCCTGATTTGTATAACCATCCATGGAGAAAACACCAAAAGTATGATAGTTCAACAAAACTTGGAGAGGCGGTATGGTACAAAGATGTATGAGAATAATGATGTACACGCACACTATGCTGTATATAACCGGAGCTTAAAGCTCATGCATTTTTCTCCAACCCATATATGCACAACATTTATATCGTAGGATCATCTCTTCTTTCTATTTTCCCTACTGAATGCACCTAGTTCTGGATGGAGCCAGGAGCAACGGCAGCGGTTGGGCCACCGTACAAACTTTCGCCACCAGGGCAGATGTTGAAGGCAGAGGCGTTCAGGCTGGAGATACTAGCGCAGCCCAAGCCGGAGAGGGCGGAGGCGACATTGGTGCTCAAGTTCGACAGGGTGTTGGCATTGAGACCAGAGAGAGAGTTGGCGTAAGCCAGAGCGTACTGGGTGCCGAAGCAGACTGGGTTGGCCTTCGCAGAAGAGGCAGAGTAGGCACCGTTGGTGAGGACAGCCGGGTCGATGCCAACGAAGGAGTCGACCTTGCCGGTGTTACAACCAATGCTCAAAACCTCTGGCTGGGTCTCGGCGAAGTATAGGATATCAGCCTCGACTATAATATCGTTAGCAGAACTCAATGGAGATCGCGGCACAAGCCAACTTACAATATGGGATGGTGTAAGCATCGAGCTTGTTGCGGCCGTACCAGTTGTCGGGGATCTGCTCGTGGCCTGGCTGCCAGTAAAGCTGCAAAGCAAAGTTAGTCAAAAGGTTCATAATATGTTATCAGATCGATACATACCGCGCCCTCGTTACCCTTGATGGAGTAGAAGCTCTTGAGCACGTCCTTGTTCAGGATGCCCTCAGGGTACTCAGCAGACTTGTTGGCCATGAAGCGGTAAACGAAGGTGAAAGCGGCCTGTGAGACTTCGATACCCGCGAATGGGTTGTACGAGAAGTATGGGTTCTCGGCGACGGACTGGGCGAAGCGGACACCACGGAAGGCACGCAGGACCTCGAGGTTGTAGTTAGCCGTGCTGGCATCGGGCTGCATAGCATACAGCGTGTTGAACTGCTCCATCACGACCTTGGTGTTGGAACCGTACTGGTACAAGTCGGCCCTGTTCGGCGACGAGTCGGCCTCGTAGTTGTTGTGCGAGCCACCAATACCGGTGTGAGGGACACCCTCGATGGACCAGCCAAGGCCATCACCGTCGATAAGCGCACCGTAGATGGCGAGGAAACCAGCAAGGTCGTAACCCATGCCGAAGACGCCAGTGACGCCATCAATGAACTGCTGGATCGTGGCGACACCGTTGTGGGGGAGGTAGTTGTGGTTGGCGAGGGCGTTCAGGCCCGGGCACATACCACGAGCGTCACCGGAGCCAGGTGCAACGAACTGGAGCGCGTCAGTGTTCCGTAAAAACGTCGCGGACTCGCTTTGACATACTGCGTGGGCACCGCTGGTGCTGACATACTGCGAGGCAGCGTCGAATGTTGGAGGAACCAGCGGCAGAGCACCGGTACCCTGAGGAGCGACAGTAGACTGGCGCTTGACGGAAGCCATCTGGGGCAGCGCGGCGGCGCTGCCAACCAGCAGAGCGGTGATAATGGACTGCATGGTGATGTGAAGTCGATGGGAAACGGGATTTGGTCGTGGTTCGCAGAAGGACTTTGGGACGGAATCGTCAAATATGTATTCTTCCACTGGCCTCAGATACTTTCTGACGCAGCTGGTACACTTCGACGTCAATTGGTTGACATCGAGGCTCAACATGCTCTACGCCGAGGCGAAATGCAATGCCATTTTCGACGTTCTTGGGATCGACATTGCCGCTTTCCACAAGGCGGCAAGACTAGTGTCAACTCCTCCAGATCACAAACGGTATAACGTGCTGTTTGCATGCATGGTCTAAAGCAAGTTGGTGAAGCTAGATGATCCTGATGTCTCTGGCGAGCCGCCTCCGCACAGGGTACCTTTGTCTGGGGAGATGTGGCTTCGAGCCGGTCCAGGCGCCAGGCTCGCCATTGCAGCCCTCAGCGCCGTTGACGTCCTTGCTACTAGGCAAAATATTTGATGGTATGGTCCGCTAACAGACTAGCGAAGGCCTAGAAGCAGCAGACTTCGACCTGCTGGGGCCGTCACACCCTGGAACCTGGGTCAGGTGTTACCAAGTTGCGCAATGTGACCTTCCATTCTCGACTGTTATGCAGCCGAGACATTTGTTCATTCTGCAGCGTAAGTAGACCTGTCAACGCCAGGTACAAGCGTCGCCACAATTTCATGTCTGGTTCAACAGGCCCGGACGTGGCTGCGGCGCGGGAGATCATCGAACTCTAATGTGATGCATCCGCCATAAGCAAGATTGGCGTACGCGCTAGTGGCTGCTTTGGTTGCCCTGCCTCGGCTCCTCGGTGGTAGATGCAACGGCGCCCTCAGATATAGTTTGTGGGCTCTGCGGAGAAGCTCGTCTCTGTGATGAAATTATTTTCGTTGTTGTAATAATGAGAGGAGATCCCATGTAGCCCAACTGATACTGTGGAGTCCTTGGGCGTTAGAGCTACACATGCAGCCAAGGCAGCAAAGACGTCAGCAACGAGGACTCTCCGCCTCGTACTTTCTCCTAGTGCCTCTTGCGTCTTGCTGCGTTCACTAAGGCTTAATGACGAAGTCAACGTTCTGCGCAACTGTTGTTCCTGGTCGTCACGTCTCGCTGAATTCACGGCCATGTGCCATCCCAGATCGCGCTACTCAGGTGCGCACAGCACTGCAGGTGCTTGCAGTCTGCTTGATGCGGCCAGATTTCGCGGTAGCTCTAGCTGGAGAGTCAGTGAGTGTCAGCACTGACCCTGCCAGAAGCTCCCGATCACAATAGTATACCGTATACAGCCTAGA
This sequence comes from Teratosphaeria gauchensis, assembly GCA_007113925.1. Taxonomy (NCBI): domain Eukaryota; kingdom Fungi; phylum Ascomycota; class Dothideomycetes; order Mycosphaerellales; family Teratosphaeriaceae; genus Teratosphaeria; species Teratosphaeria gauchensis. The sequence goes on from VCMR01000023.1 coordinate 82,257, forward strand.
GCGCCTGCTCAATGTCAGCAGATGCGCAATAGGCATCGCCGGACTGGCTGTACAGCTGTGAGGCTCAAAATCAAAGCGCAGCGGGCTATGTCTGCTCATAACACCATCCCTGCATAGTAGAAAAGCCTGAACAAGCCAGACCCCCACACTGGTAGGGAGGCTCTTGCCCTGCGCTATGAACTCACCACGAGGTCACGACCTCTGTAGCGACGACTTCATCGGTCGATGAAGTTGAGAGAGCCTGATCCCTCCTGTCGCTCGCGTTAGGCTTGCAACACTCTACTCCACTTCTCTGGACGGCGCTTGATTGTAACATCCATTAGTCGAATGTTTGCCGAAGAACACAAACTGTTCAACGTCGTGGTGGTGTTTGCTGCGGAATCACCATGTTATGACGCTGAGTTGGGCAGGAACGGGTAGGACGCAAGACTGGACTCGCAGGAGTTTAAGCAGCTGCGGATGCGGGTAATCATTTGTCTGTACTTTCGATGCCGATCGGGTCATCAGAGCGAGGCAAGGTCTGCCACCACCCTAGCTTGTGCCAAGGAGCTTGGCGAATATGCTTGGTCGCCGGTTTTTGGAGCACTCAATATAATTTGTCTCCAGCAGCTTTTGTTGGCCGTATGGTGGCGAAAGGTAATTTGGGAAGTCGTGCCAAACAGCGATATGTACGTTGGTCCTGGGCGCACCACGTGAGTGAGACATCATGTCTATTGAGACGCAGCATTGCTCTCGATTGTCCCGATGACGGATCGAGTCGCGAGCAGCTCCATTGATGCAATGCGGAAACGTCTAGCGGCTTTCGCGCTTGCTATGCAGAAGCGTTGGAGATCTGGCGCCTAGCCAGCAGCCCAAAGAGGCAGGAGCATTACATCCAGGTCGTTGTGCCTACCCTTCCCATGCTTCTGTGACGCTCCGCAGCATCATTATTGTCGGTCGGTTCCCATCCACGCACAGGAGCTGGTATATCCAATGTTACATGCATGTTTCGGCTGAAGCGAGTAACATTGCCTCGGGAACAGACTTTGGAGGTCTCCATAGGTGGCGGGCGGTTTCACTCGGAGGCGGTCATGACGGCTGTGGTATTGCGGCATCCAATTCTGACCATCCCCATGGCCTGGTGCCACGGCGGATGTAGATTGACGAAAACGAAAGGGTCTAAATACATTCAACTCATGTACTTCATGTGATGCAAGGAAGCCCAGTCCGAGGAACTTTGCCGGTACCTCGGTATTCTGAAGCGGAAGACGAAGATTTCTTAGGGTTAGTGTTTGGGTAAGAAATCGACGCCAGCGACGTAGTAGCGACGCGGGCAGCTGCCACAGCACAGCAGCCAAATGAATCGATAAGGTCTATAGAATATCGAACGAGCTATCATGGAAACGGTTGGACGATTGATGTATAGGAGCGGCGACAGGGTCGAACAGGCGAGCAGGTAACGTTTAGAGGCCTAGACATCCGCTTCGCATTGCTTCCGTCACCACGACACGACCGCAGGCTGATGTCCGTCTCAACATGGCCAGCAGCAAGTGCGACGATGGATTCAATATGAGAGCAAAAAAGCACTGACAACTCCCGCCACATGTATCTTCTGCTGTGCTCAACATAGAGGTGGCTTCCAGTATCTTCAGCCAGCTTCTCGGCTTGCCTCCTTGGTCTCCACCACTAGACGAAGTCGAAAGAAATCAGCACCAAGCCCGTGATCAGTTGAACCATCTCAAAAGCAGAGCTGGCGTCTGCAACATAGCATTCCAACTGCAGTCCCAGCAAGCCTCGGACCAGACGCCAAGCTGAAGGCGGAAGTTTCACCTCCCATCCTCCTGTGGTGCGTGCAACACTACTGACCACAAACGCGAACCCAAGCTGTGCCACCACCATAACGACGTTTACTATGAGCATCGATCGGGTGAGGACATCCTCTCATGGCGTCGAAGCACTGTCGAGGTCCGCGGCAACGATGGCCGCCGCGCTGTCAAGATATCGGGGACTGCAGGACCTCTGAGTGGGCCATGTTGTGGTGGGATATATCAAGGACGCGGAAGATCGCAAGGATGACAAGAAGGGCGCCACATAATGCCTTGTACCGCTGGCACTGGACAAAGGTAGGTATGCGGTGGGGGTTGGAAGCTCACCTGAAGGATGCGCAGTGCGAAAGATGCTCTTGTTGCTGTGTTGACCATCACAGGTCAGCGACTGCAAGCTCTGCTCGGTCGTCAGGAGACGATAAAGTCCACAGTCTTCATAGTGAATTCTTCATCAAAACATGTGGAATACCAGCAAGCAGGGCGTAGCTTGATGCAGCAGCAAGACAGCAAGATATGTGTTGCGGTGAATTGGAGCACAAGTATGCTAAACGAGCACTTCAATAAAGCACTGCTCAACAATAGATCGACGATGTTCCATCTCTCAGCTGTAAGAGTCCGAACACTGCGAAAGCTACGGATCTGCTGGCAACGGATTATGTGCTCTGCTGCACACGGTACAGATCATACCCGCTGCACTCAGCATCCGGATTTTGTGCTGTTGTTCATGCAATCGGCCATTATGCCGTGACAGACAAAGCAGCAGCAGGGATAGACGGCGATTGACAGTAGCTGAACGGATATCGAGTTCGTCTTTGCCAGCGTCTCCCATCATGTGCTTCGCGAGTTGATCGCGAGTGGATGACTATGAGCGACCCAAAGCTTGACCACAAGCATTGGGCGTCGTAATGAGGAGGTCTCTCGTGGTCCTGACACGAGGGAACAGTATGGGATGGATCCTGGAGTGCTGAATGGTCGATCCCGGCACCGTCCCGACACTCGGGCTCAGTCGCTGTAGAACTAGCGGACATCACCCAACATTCATTTCTGACGTGTAGTGTCTATTGCTCACTCGCACAGCACGTTTGCCATTCAGCTGTTTCATAGCGGGATGGATATACCGAAGTCCGAACAATTCTTTCTCCAAGCGGCAGTCGTCGGAACGCTAAACATCCTCGAAACAGACACCCCCTCGGCGATCCTTGGTCTAGTCAGCAACATGGGAGAATCTTATTCACGGGCTGACACGGGCAAGCCCGCCGCCAGTGAAGTGCTTCGGCTTCAGTGATGCTACACTCGGTACTCACCAGCTACACTCGGTACTCACCAGCTTATAATAGCAGCTGAAATCAAGCAACCCGATTATGTTCATCATCATAATTTTGGCCACATTGACTGCTGGATAGATTTTCCGGCGAGGAAGGAGTGAAAATAAGGTCCAAAGATTGTTGCAGCGTTCCCAGATTGTCAACAAGGTTTACGCCGGCATCCCCCACCTACAGCTCCGTCAGCTCCAATGCTCGCGTTTATGCACATGCACATGCAGTCAGCTTAGCTATCAACCACAGACTACACCTCACTTACCTACAACCACAACGATACACAAACATCATCAAGCAACATCGCTAGAGCGGTATCGTCACCACCATGGCGGACGTCCTCGCCGCCCGCCAGGGAGATCATGCAGTCCCGTCCTTTCTTAGCTCGATTCTCGCATCCCAATCCGCCGCGGCCGAAAGTGCCGCCAGCATTGCCAGCGAGCTGAGTGCGTCCTTTGCATCCGCGACCAGCGACACGTTCGGATCCACAGCTACCGACGACGCAATCACCACCTCTCTCCCACTCAGCTCCTCAACAACTGCAGCCCTAACAGCTTCCACAACCACCCCAACCGACAAAGCAACCCTCGAAGGCGTCTCTCCAATCGTCACCCCCACCTCCTCCGCCACAACAGCCGGCAACGAAGCCTCCTCTGCAACCAACACCACCCTCCCGCCTCTCACCTCCGCCTCCGAAACCACCAACAAGCCCAGCCTATCCCACGGCGCCCTGGCAGCCGCCATCATCCTCCCCATCCTCTTCGGCTCCCTCGCCCTCTTCCTCCTCTACGCCTACCTCCGCAACCGCCACCGCCGCAACCTCAACGACCAACACACGCGCATGGTCTCCTCCGCCGGCGCCGACGGCTTCGAAAAGGGCGCAGCAGAAACCCGAACATCCCTGCAACCGCTCGCCCCCGTCCTCGCCAGCACCGAGCGCAACAGCGCTTACTTCACTGGTCTCGACACTGCAGCCACGCCGGAGGGAAGCAGGCAGCAGAGCGCAGAGTACTACCCCACCCACAGCCACCCGCGTCTGGACTCCGACGCCTCGACCATCATGTCCGAGCCCCCACCACCGTACAAATCACCATCCATTCGCACCTCCGCCTCCGCCATGGATCCCCTTGCCGCCGCACTGTCTCCCACCCGCCCATCCGCGCGCGAGAGGACACCCAGCTACGTCCTGCCCGAGATCCCCAGCATCACCCGTGAAGAAGGAAGCTCCTCCCCCTTCACAGACGCCGCGGCCCTTCCGGCGAGTGGTAGCAACAACGCCCTGCGCCCCACGACGTCGCGGACGAACACGGCAAGGAGTTTCAGTTCGACGCTGTATTCAGATGACGCGTCGTTGCATTCGGCGCGGGCGCATCGGGTGAGTGTCGGGGCGGTGCCGATGCCTGTGGTCATGGATCCGGGGAGCGGGAGTGCGGGGGTCAGTCCGCTGGAGAGGAGGGAGGATCCGTTTGGGGATGCGTTGGGGCGGGCGGGGAGTGGGAGGAGTGGGGTTAGTGAGCTGAGGAGTTGGGAGAGGTGAGTGATGTTCGAGGAAGCATGGGCGTTAGAGGTGGAACGTGGTAGTGAGAGATTGGTGGCTGGATTGGTGTCTTTGGCGGTGGATTGAAGATGATGACGATGATGTGCTACGCTACGACGAAGATGAAGACGAAGAACATGATACCCTCCTTTAGCACAAATATGCAAGGAAGCGGAATGGGACAGCGAGGGTGTTTACCGGTGTTGATTGGCGTTCACAGGATGCATTACACAAAAACAGGCGAGGGCCAGGCTTTCGTCTGCGGTGCGATACAATGATGCTACTGCGGTGGGTCTGAGAGTTTTTGGCAACGCTATGGAGGCGTTGGGTACGGGGAGGATACCACGATGCTTTCCTGTGTGCCCGCGGCTTTGCACCACAATTGGGTGCGAGGCGGCTTGAATGCTGTCGTTCTGTAGTGCAAACATGATAAGAGCTGTAAGAATGATTGTGCTGTGCAGTGTTTTTCGTTGTCCAATCCTGATCTTGTGTGACTGTCTTCTGTTGGTTCCAGCCTGTGTGACCTTCTATACATTGTGTCCGCTGGCGGAGGGTGATCTACCCAGTACAGCACAAAGAAGCGTACATTCCACCTTCCTAGTGTTCCGTGTTGCCCGCCATTCTGGCCCTGCCCTCCAGTATGAGTATCCTACATCTCGTAAATATACACATGCCATCATAATCATAAGCTCATGAATCCCGCGCTCATCAGAGCACTACTCCACCCTCTCCCACCCCTCCAACATCGCCATTTCCCTCCTCACCCTCCTCCGCCTCGCCTGCTTACTCTCGCCATCCAATCTTCCATGAAATATCGCTTCTTCCGCTCTGATGCCACCATCATCTTGTCTTGAAGTGGAGTCGTGGGAAGGATCAATAGACCAACGCACCGTCTGCCCGCCTTTGGCTTTGGTCGTGGATGCTGCTTTCTGACGAGCGGATGAAGGTGGAGAATCGGGGAGGTGGTGTGAGGTTGTGGTTGTTGTGGTGCGGACGATCGTTCGAGTTCGAGTTGTGCTGGTGGTGGTGGTCTTGCGCCTCGCCTGCCGCATTGGTTCGGGAGATTCGGGTATCTCTCGTAGCTGCTCGCTGGGACTGGGTTCTCTGTCCTCTGTCTCTTCGTCCCGTTCCCAAATCCATCGTCTCATGCCGTTGTAGCTTTCCGCAAGCTTTTGAGCTTTGCGATTCAGTCTTGCCATCTCGCACACCTTGCCGGCCAGCCATTTTCCTCTCGCGTTGACCACATCTTCCTCGGTGAGAGGAGAGACTTGGTAGCCTTTCTTTCGTGCAGCTTCTCTGGCTGCTTCGATGCAGGATTGTGGCTCTTCCTGGCCGTAGCGGGTGAAGTCGTAGGCGCGATTGTCGTAGGAGGAGGATGGTTTGCGGGATTTGGCGGAGGACGTGGTTGACTTTATGGTCGTTGCGGCGGACAACGTTCGTGCCTTGGGTGTGATTCTATTCTCAGGCAGAGCGCTCCTTTGCTTCTTTACGGCCAACGCGGCACTCCCATCGCCCTCCCGCTTCCTCTTCCCAGGCAAACTATGCCCCTTTTCATCCTTCAGCCAATCCGGCGGCTCATTGCCCTGATATTCATACACTGCGCCGCGCCAATGATACAACTTCTTCTCCCGACCATCCACTTCCCGCTGCCCACTCAAAATCGCATCGTTGGCATCAATCTGAAGCTCTTTGAGGGCGGCCTTCTGCTTCTCCGTAAGATTGGAGACGTCGTCGGAGGCGGAGGGGAGGGAGTTGCGCGTAGCGACCATATTGATTGATAAATTGATGGTAGAAAGGTATGAACAAGAAACAGCATGATGGACTGAGGAGATGGGACTGATCGCAAAAGTTCACGACGAGACTCGGGCGCTCGATGATCGGCAGCACATGTGAAACACCTCCCCGCCATGCACGATCGCCAAAGCTAACGGATGGGTCCGCGAGACAGACGCCACCCAACCACGTTCTCCACTGTTCCTGCGGGGTGTCTTGGCCAGGATTGTGCCTTATGTCTTCGGCACCCTTGGCATCTATGCGGCGCCGTGGATGTCATGAACTGATCAGAAGACATCGATATCTTCGCCTCCATCGACGGCACATACAGATAGATATTTGCTTCGGCCCCAGTGCAAGAGCCATACACAAGCGCCCACGCTAGGCGGATGCGCCCAGTGGAAAGGGCTCGAGGTGACCGTGGGGTAATACCTGCATCCAAAAGTCCTTTCCCATTTTGAACTCGTGGACACGTCCGAATCCATACAAGGCCAGCATACATCCAGACACTTTCCACAAAGCTCACAATGCCATCCAAATATCCGCCATTTGGCAGCTGACATGAGCTGAAGCCGCCATGAGCGCCACAGCTTGACCGCAAAGACGAGACGACTCCCTGGGCTCGGAAGGTCACACGCGTGCTGAAGTGCATTTGTACCATGTTGCACAGCGCTTGCCCGAAGGCGAAGGCCTGGGGTGGCTTGGACAGCTCCCTCAGGCTTCAATCAGCTTCCGGTTTCTCGGCCTTGACCTTGCAGGAAGCCACATGCAGCCACCCGCCGCCAGGTTGCGAGGCTCGCCGATCGTGCTTGCCTCCACCATATGATGGTGTCGCCCAAGAAGACAAGGCTGAGCGTCTTTTCCTCTTTATACCTGACTCCACTGACTGCTCCTACATCAGAACTTGTCTTGCAACTGAAGGCCGCCGTCCCGATATCCTGATCTTTGCCTGTCGCGCATTGCTAAGCTGGACCGACTCGATCAATCATGTGGCTCCTGAACGTTCGTACGTACGAGCTCCGTGACTTCATCATGGACTGGCCGGACGGGGCAAGACCGCTCTACACGATACTGTCACATACTTGGGAGGAGGAAGAAGTGCTCTTCAAGGATATGTCCAATCCAGACGAAGCACGCAAAAAGGCCGGCTGGAAGAAGATCGAATACATGTGCCAGCAAACCGTTAAAGACGGCTTCGACTGGACTTGAATCGATACGTGCTGCATTGACAAAAGCAGCAGTGCTGAGCTTTCTGAAGCTATCAATTCCATGTTCAAATGGTATCGGGCGGCCGAGGTCTGCCATGTCTACCTTTACGATGCCTACTTGTATGGGCGGCCTGTCGCTCTTGGAGATGGTCCTGAATGGGAATTGACTTTCAGACGTTGCCGATGGTGGTGCCGAGGGTGGTAAGAAAAGATCCACGCCCAAAGCCATCCCTGACTCTCACATGCGTTTGATTGAATCGCTCGCAGGACCCTTCAAGAATTACTTGCACCGGAGATTATTCAGTTCTGGGACTCTGAGTGGAACAGCTTCGGATCTCTAATCGAGCTCGTCGAACAAGTATCCACCATCACCTCCATCGATGTAGACATCCTGCTTCATAAAAGGTCTTACAAAGACGAACCTGTGGCGAGGCGGTTCTCCTGGGCGGCATACAGGCAGACTACGCGAACAGAGGACGTTGCCTACTCGCTTCTCGGACTACTCGATGTCAACATGCCCATTCTGTACGGCGAGGGACCCGGTGCTTTTAGACGATTGCAGGAAGAGTTCATGAAGTCTTCCGTGGACTTGTCAATCTTGTTATGGGACCATTGGCAATGGAACTCCGACGCCCGAACCGAGGCGCTTGCTGAGAAACCAGAACGCTTTGGCTACTGGATGGAACGCGGCTGGACTATCTCACATCGCAGCATGTCTATACCGCCATTCGCCTTGACAAATGTTGGCCTACGCGTTGACTTACCTTGTGTACCGCTCTGCAAGCTTCCCGAAAGCGCCAAAGGCTTTGTGATTCTGGAAAAACCACAAACTTCGCATTTGCTCGTAGACATGTGTACCAGTATGGTTTCCAAGTTTACCGGTGAAAAGTATAGCATTTACCTGATTCTAGTGCCGACAGCTGACTTCGAGCCGACCGCTGATGGTCAGAGTACTTCATATCAAGTCGCGCAATCTTCCGTTGCTGAGGAGATGGTACAAATTGACGATCGCAAATGTATAAAACCCCGAGCAAGACTTGCACTGCTCCCATCTGCTGAAATAGTACCTACTACAAGAAAGCAGCTGTATCTCAAAAGCACAAAGCAGCAAGCGCCAGACCTGTTACCCAGAAAGATTGCCTTGCGAATGGAGCTCAATGTCGGAGCACGTGTCACCGACGACTTTCCAGCTGGATCGTGGAATCATTGGACTTCAATTCTCACACCACAGCCGGTCTTCGATCACGGCAAGATGGCTTCAGGACGTCGAAGTGCTGTGGTTCGTCTCGATTTCAGTGGGTTCTCCTGTTCTCTGTGTTTTAATTGGTCGACAGACGGTCTCCAGTGGGGTTTCTTGCCGCATTACTCTCTCCAAGAGGCATACAAGCGGGCATTGGAGTACTTTAAGCGCTTTTGGAGTCCATTCGAGGAGGAAGCTACGAGGTGCTATGATTGTGTTGCAGTCAAGGGCAAAGTCGTCACCATTGAGGAAAGGGCAACGACCTCCATCAACTCCCTGGTCGTCAAGATATTGACTGCAGATGAGTGCTCTGACCGACAAAAGCGGTGGGCCCGCTGGCCAAATCGGCATGCCCCCTACAATTTGGAGACAAAAACGCTGTACTTCGATCGCCAGCTGCGGAACGAGCTTGCGAGAGAGATGCTGGCTAAAATCGACATTCAATCTGACGCTGAAGAATTCGCGCCGTACAAGGCAGACCTGCGCAGCGACACGAGCAGCGCAGACCTGATTGCATTATACTCGCATCCAATCTGGTGTGCGATATGGGGGCTGACGCCCATCTGTCAAAGGCATGATACACCTGGCCTGGAGAGGACTCGAACTTCATCGTCGGCGCTGAGGACCCGGATATCAATTTGCGATATCGTGGCGGATCTATCGACTGAACATTCGGGTGGGATTGCGGCAAAGGGAACCGAGAGCTACATTGGATGGCGCGGGCACGGGAAGAAGCGTCCAGCTTCTCAAGAAGTCATCGACAGCGACGATGTGCATTCGAAGAGAACAAAAAGGACTTGGGATCTGTGACGAGTTGTCGCTTTTGCGGCGGTAATGGTAGTGGAACGGTGAGGTTCATAGGAGCACGGCGCAATAATTCATCGCTGTATTCGAGTGCAAACCATAGCGGATCCCTCATGCATCACATTTGCGCAATTGATCTTAATCGTGTGTTGTGTAATGCTCGCAATGTCAGAAAAGCACCAGATCCATCGAAAGGGGCGAATGCGAATAGCTGGACCGTTTAAGGCTCTCCGTACCACGCACGTAAGACTGAAGAGATACCGCTGGCAAGACATCAGACAGGGGTTACAAGGAGGTGCTTCCATGAACTCGATTACGAGGTGGCTTCCAAATCTCATATGGATGCTATGCCAGCTTACAGGGCTAATTGTCTCTGACAACATTGTTGGAGATGGTGCTATTTGATCTCAGGCGATCTCCCGCATCAAGACCTCTCGATATTATGGAGCAGCTGAATCTGCTCCACGGCAGTCGCACTAGCATCCCCGACAGCTAAGTGAGTGTGATGAATCTGATCAGTAACATCCAGATTACTGATCAGCTCGTCCGGACGACGAAAAATATCAGCCTACTCTCGGAAGCTACTCGCGGAGGTTTGTTCGCAACTATAGCGGTAAGTAGTACCATAATCTGTTGACCTTCAGACTCCAGCTGCGAGCAATGGTCATCATAGGGCTAAGCGAATGACGGCTTGACTGCGAGAGTCATGCTGCTCGGCTTGGTAGGCGGAAGAGGCTGAAGAGCCGGCAATACCGGTTGAAGTCAACCTCGACGCCTTTTGCCAGCGCAATACCAGTCAATCGACCTGGCAACGACTCTGTGCTTGCTATTCTCCCTCCTTGGTGATATCAAGCAAGGCGCTGTGAAATCTCTAAGCGGCAGCGTGTGAGAGACCATAGACACCATGTTCGTTTATGCTCTCTGATGAAGCCTTCGAAAATCTCGTTTCGATGAAGCATGGCGGCCGAGACATCGTGAAGCACGTTCCACGACGTTCGAGCTGACTGGCTGCTCAGTAGGAGGTTTCAGGTAACATATTGCGTTCAGTGTCCACAGGCTGGCTCATCGGCAAGGTACGGAATTGCCAGAGCTTCACAGAAAGCTTCACAGCACGCACCTCTGCGATCTTGACATTTCGGACGCTGTTGCCCAGATCTGGCAAAGCAAGCTCACTTCTTGAGCTCAATTCCACTTACACAAGACTTTGCGCACAATACCACTGTACGCACGCCAGCACGGTCTCTAAAGGCAACGGTCATCTAGCAAAAAAAGCTACTGCGATCATCTTTCGTGCATATACCGTCCCTAGCGCGAGATTGAGCAGGGTTGCAGTGACAAGGAGAGCCGGGCTAAGGCGGCTCGAGGACACGAACGAGATGCAAGATCCTCCGCTCCGAATCGTCTTCAATTGGCGGCCGTCGAGCTCGTTCTCGCAAGCCACCGGCCTCAGGGTCATGCAAGTCCGAACAGATTGACGGACACAGCCGCTTCGAGAGCTCCTATACCTGTCTCGCTGTCGTGAGAATCTGCAGGATGGGTAGAGCAGCGTCGCAGATGCTGCTGGTTGCAGATATCGTAGCTCGTGGAGGCTCTACGGATCGATATATCGTGGACGGGGTGGTATGACGAGTCAGATGCAGTGCTCTAAACTGTGGGTGGAGAGCAGGTTGACTGGTCGATCGACTGACCCGGCACATTAGTCGGATTGCTGTCACTTTGGTGAGGCTTCGGTTAAGGTCTACTTGATCCGTTTGTCAATATCTGAGTCGACTACAGGGTGTTTGACGGTGGAGTGAGCATTGATGTGGCAGTCACTTGGCCATCCTTCGGATGACCATTGAGATGATCGGTCGGATGGGAGGAGGCAGTATGATCATCTCAGGAGGCTGAGTGTCCAGAGGGGGATCAGGCAGGTGAATTGTCCATCTCGAGTCGTTGTGCAGAACGTCCATGTTTCCGCTTTGTCATCTGCGCATATCTATATATATATCTCGTGGGGTTGAGCCATTGACTTGACCTGGTCAAGGTCCACGAGCACCTGCAGGTGCCAATGCGCGGGAGGAAGGCATCAAGTAGCGAAGTATATTTGAGCTGTATGCACTCTGCCAGCTTGTTGGATTCGGAGTATATTGTAGCCACCAAGTTTCGTGTACTAGCACAGCCACACAGCGGGCGCCACATGGTTCGTGTCGACCAGGATTCCAGCGTTTCTGGGCAGGAGACGACGCAACCAACTCTTCTGCAACACGATACTGCGACCTCAATAACATTTTGAAACAGACGCTCTTTCTCATTTTCATTCTTTCTGCTTCACATACTACTTCAAGCAAAGACAGACAAATTGGGCAGCAAAGCCACAGTAATTGATCAATACAGTTCAGCCGTCAAAAGTTTCTGCGCCACAGGCTTGAGTGGACCTCGCTGCAGGCTTCACCATGCGCGGGCAGCTCATCGCCTGCACCTTCCTCTTCTCCATCACGGCAACACACGCACAATCGCTACCGTCACTCTCCATCTCCAAGCGAGATGCGCGATTACGGGCAAATGACGTGGCACGCGGCGTCGTGAAGCGCGATGGCACCGTCCAGACGAACGTGTACGATGTCCTGACGTGGAGCAGCGGCGGCGCATACTACGCCAACAGTAAGAATATCTCAGGAAGGCGCTCCTCCCCACATACTGATATCTGGCAGTCACGGCCGGCACGCCTGCACAAGAGCAAATCGTGATCCTCGACACGGGCTCCTCCGACCTCTACTTCGACGCCTCGACCGCTCCTGCCTGCCAATCTACCGGCCCTTACTCCTGCCGCGGCGGCACCTTCGCACCCAAAAACTCCAGCACGTACACCGTCGTCGCTTCCTCACCCGCCTTCAATACCACATTCGGCGATGGCAGTACAGCCGTCGGGCCATTTGCGGAAGACGTGATTGGGATCGGAGATGTGCGGGTTAGTAATGTGCAGTTTGGTGTCGCGGAGGAGGTTAATAGCACGACGGGATACGCGATTGGGTTGATGGGGTTGGGGTATAGTGAGAATGAGGCCACGAGGACGGAATACCCGAATATGCCCGAGGTGCTGCGGGCTGCGGGTGTCATCAATTCGAGGCTGTACTCCATTTACTTGAATGATGTGGATAGTACAGGGACGATATTGTTTGGTGGTATTGATACAAGCAAGATCAAAGGCGAGCTGGCGACCATCAATCTGCTGCCTAACGAGGACACGGGAGAAGTCGACCAGTTCATCACTACCGTCACCGACCTCTACGCCACCGTCTCAGGCCAATCCAACACTTTCTTTACTGGTGGCGAGAACTCCATCTCCGTCTTCACAGATGATACCGACAATGTCGCCTTACCCGTCCTCCTCGACACCGGCAGCGCCGCCTGGAGCGTCCCCACAGACCTCTACAACAACTACTTCGCCCCTCTCTTCTCCTACGTCGACAGCGATGGCTACTGCTCCTGCGATGAGATGAACAATGGCGACTCACTCACCCTGACTTTCGGTGGCAAAGTCAACGTTACGGTGCCATCGAGGGAGTTCATCACGCCGCTTTACAACTCCACTACCAACGAGCCGTACATCTACTCCTCCGCCGGCGACCAAGCCTGCGCATTCATGATCATTGCCTCCGACGAAGAAAGCGAGCAAGGATTCCTGACGCTGGGAGATGCTATACTGAGGAGTATGTACGTCGTCTTCGACCTCGACAATGGCCAACTCTCCATCGCTCAAGCCGTTGCGAACTCCACCGCTTCACCATCGATCGTCACCGTGGCAGCTGGGACGTCTGGGGTGGCTAGTGCATTTGGCAGCTCAGCGAGCTATACTGGCGCACCAACGCAGAGTTACAGCATCGCTGCTGAGGTCTCGCAGACAGGGACCGCGAGTTTTGTGGCGAGTACGGCGCAGAGTACTATCGGAGCGGCGACGGGAGAGGCGGCGGTGCCGGTGGATGCGAGGCCGGATGAGACGGACAGTGAGGGAAGTGAGGGCACGAGTACGAAGGGCGCTGCTGCTGCCATGCGACCTGGAGTTGCATGGCAGGGATGGGGAAGTGCGGTGGTGGTGGGTCTGGGGATGTTGGTGGGGACGGGTGTTATGGTTTGGGTGTAGTAGGCGAGATGGAATTTCTGATAACGACAGGATTGGTCAATGCGCTGGTTTGGGATGGGGTGGGGGTGGAGTTTCTGGGCTTGGGTGTTGGGGTTTGAGGTTTGAGGCATAGCATCGGCGTTTTCTAGAAGCATTGACTCTCTGAACAGTCAGTCAGAATAGGCTCGAACTGACCGACTGACTGACTGGGAAATGACTCCCGCATCAGATCTAGTCGATCTCAATTTGATTTGACTCTCGTCAATGAAAATCACGCTTGACCTGTTTCTCAACACGGCACGGAAGTCGGTAAACGGGTGCCGTGCTGACATGTCCAGCAGTCGTCGATGATCTAGTAGATTCATAAGTAGTGGTATCGTGCAGTTGGATGACTATACTGGTCTGCAAAGTCTGATTGTCGCAGGGAGTAGTGACGTGGTTTCGCAACGAAAGCTGGTGGTGCTTCTTGTTCATCATTGCTGGTTTGCATTCCGAACGGTGGCCTCACCATACCTCCCCTAGTGCCGGCAAGTCAACTGGAATGAGCGAGCTGGGAAAAGGTGCCTGCACTTTGAGGCAAAGGCTTGAAATAGACGCTCCGACACTGCCATTGAAGACAGATTCGGCGCTGAGTTCGGTTCATACTGCGTAGCAGCGTAGCTTACCGTAGTAGGCGACACAACCGACATCGCCGATACAAGTGCGTCTCGCCGGCTCGTATGTCGGCGATAACACCATGCCCACTGGCGGAGGTCCAGTGTGGGTGACAGTGCAGCGAGGCAAACAGAGAGGCTGTGGTGGCCAACGCATCAGCAGGTGCGGCTGGCTACCAAGAAGCTCCCGGTTCTGGACGCTGATAACCAGACGACCTTCTCGGGCTGCAGGAAGGTAAGGAATGCCCCCGCGTGACGTTCTGCGTGACGTGTCCCGCTCTTGCATGGGCTAGATCCTGGAGGATGGGAGATTCGTACGAGAGGAGCTAGCTACCTGATTTTCGGTGCTGATGTACTTGGTGGGTTGGTAGATCGCATTGAGATTCTGAGAGACGAAGATGTGGTATCATTGCCTTGACTAGCTGCATGATCATTCCTGGTCGGTGGGGTCAAGAGGTCGATGGACGGGCCAGGGCGTTGCTGCTGGCGGTTTCTCAAGGCGGCGTATGATCAGCACGGCTAGCTGGGGTGTTGGTATAGCTAGTCATTGTCAAGACATGCCTGGGGAGCATTTCTACGATTCTGTTAAAGCTGGCATGGCTGGTGACCGGCTGCTCGTGTATCTGTCCGGTGGCGGTGCTGAGCTCGGTCGTGGTTGGCCGCGCAGTGGTCCATTTGTCACAGGGGTTCTCGAATCTGAGGTGCTGGTGTGGTTGCAGAAGTCGCATTGGCGATAGGGAGTGCTGAGAGGTCGCACGTAGACCTGTCTTTGTCTTCTGTGATCGTGTTACGGGTCTCTATCTGCGCTCGTTGTTCGGCGTTCGCTTGGCGCTCTTGTCATTCTTGTATGGAACTAGGCTCGTCCAATGGCGAATATCTTGCTTCTTTGAGCTCTTTTGCAGGGTCTTCTGGTTGTCTGTACTTCACATTTGAGTGATGATCACATTGCAGGCCGATATGACCGATGTAAGGGTATTGTGAGGCCGATCTGAGGAGATCGATCGTCGTTGTTGGTTGTCCCTTGTCGAGTTCTCTGGCCTTGATGTGTTCGAATGATTAATATGCATTGATCTACAGTTGGCATTGTTGGACTCGAATACGTATAATGGGCAAATTGGCACTTTTCGTGATCTCTTGTGTGGATGTTCCGGCTTGTGGACTATCTATTGCTCGCACAGTGACATTGCACCCAACATCCTACCGAAGTCTATGTGGTCTTGCCGCATTAGCGTTGTTTTGGACCCACTCTCAGCTTCGTGACAATTTTTCTCGAACTCTCAGCACACTGTTGCGTTCTTTTTGCACTACATTTACCAAACAATGGCCTCCTCATCGGAAATCAACAAAGCACTCATCCCGCCTACGGGCACCACCTGCCACGCCATCAGGGCATTCAACGTTGCGGAGGTTTGCGAGCGCATTCTCCTCCTCGTCGACCCCAAAGACATCTTCCGCACCAACAGAGTGTGCAGGCAACTCCGCTCTGTCCTCCTTGGCTCCCGCAAACTCCTCACAAAATGCTTCTATATCCCGACGACCCCAACAGGCACCTGGCTCATCGACGCCAAAAACTTCACCATCACGTCCCTGCTAGGCCCCTCCCTCCCACCCCCAACCGTCTCCCCAACCACCACCGCATATGGCGGGCACAGTTGGCTTAAACGCCGCATCCAGCTACCGCTCCGTGCCAACCCGCTCGTAATCCGCCACGTCCCGTACAATGCGGCGCGAGACTTCTTCGATATAGTCTTCGACCATCACCCTCCCGAGTACCGATTCCAGACCAACACTTACCTCCGCTTCTCCCCGCTGGGAGTCGATCTCTCGAACGCCTGGACAATGGACATGTATCTCTCGTCCCCGCCGACGAGGGACGTGGAAGTCGTGTTTTGGTTGGAGATTCTGCGGGAGGGTGCGCAGTGGCAGGAGCAGAGGGAGCGGATTGTTGCACTTTGGGGAGGTTGTGAGAAGGATTGGGATGTGCAGAGGGTGAGGACGGTGGAAGTGAGGGTGAGGAATGAGAGGGGTGTGACGGTCGGGGATATTGTAAGGAAGTTTTTCGTGGACGTGGTGCCAGAGGTGGCGGGGCGGCTGTTGAGGGTCGAGGTTGGGGCGGGGATAAGGCTTTTGGATGGGCTTGTGGCGAGGGAGGAGTATATTGAGAGGGTGAATGGGGTGAGGTTGTGTCAGGCGCCGAAGCCGCCGAACGATTGGTTTGATGACGATGAGCATTTGTTTGGTCGCGAGGAAGATGAGTGGAAGGGGGAGAGTGTGCCGGGGGATACAATGTTCGAGCGGGGATGGAAGGCGAAGCTGGAGGACAGACGGCGGATGGAGGCGATGCGGCGAGATGAAGTGGAGGGGAATGAGCTTGTGGAGGTTTGATGAGGAGTGCTTGCGGAGGAATGGAGGAAACATCGAGGCGTGCGGCGGTGTTTGGGCATTACACGCGCTGGCGAAATAGCGCAGGGGCATCACGTAATAGCTAGTCGTGGGTGCGCAAGTCCAACAGCACCAGATTATTTCCCCAAGCCTTGATCCTCACCTGATCGCAGACAATCATTTGTCGTGAACGTGGGGCCCTAGTCACTGCTGCAAGAACGGATCAGGGTCGATTTGACGTTTCTTTCCTGAGTCAATGCCGTCGCTATCGAAGCCAGGATAATATCACATTTCCTGACCTTGCGAGCAAGCTCTCGCATATTTGATATCTACCTAGCTCAAATGACAGATCAACGGTAGTAGTGATAGCGACATTGGTCAGGGCAGAATCGCGCGACAGCGATGAGTCAACGAATGATCCCGAGGTCGCATATGCAGTGATGGGCCGGGCCTCCTAGAAGCAGATTCAGGGCAAATGCGCAATCAATTAAGATTGATGAGGCGTCAGAACGCAGTTCCGGATGGATGGTCTGACCTGATGAATCGGTGCGTCAGGCAGCGAGGGCTGTACGTCGATGAAGCACGAGGTATTAGCCACTTGAGGAGACGTTGGCGCAAAGAGTGATTACGCGTGGAATGACTATGCAAGGCGTTGCGCTCTATGTATGCCAAATGAGCCGCAGTGAGACGCGTTGGCTAGTCCAGAGTTTTGAGGACAGTAGGACGACAGCAATCTCGCCCTTGCTGATATGTGTCTGGCTGCTCAATCGTTAATTTGTTCTTCTAGCTATGCATGATCTCCCGGCGTCGTGCTCAGGTCGCTCAACACACAGCCACAGCTTCTCTATGCCAGACAGTAGTGCGAACATTTCTGAGGGATCTCCCGCTGATTTCTCGTATCGTCCCACCTACCGCGTCGCGAGCAACTTCACCAACCCATGTTCGTCACCCTATCCACCCAGACCGTGGTCACCTCAACTTCCAACCCGTCTTTCATACCCCACTCCTTCATCTTCTCCTCAAACCAGCCCATCGCTTCACCCATTGCCTTACGAACCTGCTTGTCCGGACAATCCTTCCATAGCCTCAATTCGACCATCAGCGCCTTGACCCCTGTAAACCCGAGAGCTTTCAAGGCACGGACCGGGTACGTCCAGTCATGCAATTCCACGGATACCTCCTTGAAATCCACCATGCTGTGCCGTTGACGCTTCGACACGATCGTCGGCGGCGGCACCGGAATGGACAACGTCATTGTCCTGATGAGCTTGCGAAGGTGATACGGCGGCAGCTCAAGGGCGTACCCAGCCGGCTCGCTGAATACTGTGCGTTTGGTGCTGAGATGCTTGCCGTACTTGACCAGGCTCCGTGTCGGGACCGCTGGACCTTGCCAGTCGACGATATCGATAGCGGCTCGTTGGGAGACGCTAATACTCTCGTCCCTGGCAATGTCTCTAGGGTCCGTGGTGATGACGCGGTGGTAGGCCGTGAAGCAGAAGACGTTGAGGCCGTAGTACAGAGGGAGGAGTTCTTGGTGGAGCTGACGGTTGAGGATGAGTTTGGAGAAGCGAAAGCGTAATAAGTGGTATTGCCTCGGTGTAATCTCGAGCAAAGTGCCGTCGATTTTGCGTACTTCGGCGAAAAAGGTCAAGATCACGTTGCGGACCTCTGGGGCGATGGTGAGGAGGCGGGAGGTGGTGCTTTCCTGAGACGTCATCTTGGTCCCGCTGGTATTGGTATGGGAGGATCTGGAGGTGAAAGACTGTCGTGTTCGGATTGATGGAGTACTTGACTCGATGAGAAGGATTCTGTGGTTATGGAAACGCTAGCAATTGATGAGACTGATGGCAGAAGATGAGCTGCTGACGAGGACCGAAGCTTCTGATCGGCAGTAGATGTGAAACGGAACAGAAGCGGGCGTTAGGAAATGGAAAAAGTGCAGAAGTTCGGCTTTGATCCTGAGGCAACCATTATACATAATACACAACGTCATGATCGATTGATCCTCCCGTTGTGCACAGTTCTCAAGAGATTCATCGAATTTTCAAGCATATGTATTCGTTTGTCACCGGCACTCAACAATGAATGCCACCCATGACACTATAACTCTCCCAACAATGAGGCTTGCAACCAATGCGACCGCACTCTTTGCTCTATCTCTCACGGCTACTCCTGGTCTACGTCTTCGACACCTCCTATTCTCATCCCAAGGCCCCACCGCGCTCAAGGCGGATACACCAACTCGGAAGTGACGCCCACTAGCACTTCCTCGCCCACTCCTAGCTCCCTCACCTTCTCCTGACACCACTCCCTCACGCCCTTGCACGACCCATGACGAGGCTCTCCCGTGTGCCTCAACTCTACTTCAAGCTCTTTGACTCCAGTGAAACCCAGCGCCTGGAACTCGCACAATGGGTACAGCCAATCGTACACTTCGACCGGCACATCACGGTAATCCATCCACGCTGGCGGTGGGTCCCTAGCTCGCCCCGGAAGTTCATGATCATCAGGAACAGGCAGAGACAGGACCAGCTTGCGGATCAACGGACGGAACTTGAAAGGTGGTAGCTCAATCACGCATGCCATCTCGCCGTTCGAGGGGCCGGGGGGCAGGCTGGATCGGCTGCAATGCTCCCCGTACTTGACGAAGTTATCGGTCGCCTTCGTCACCTGTCGCGTCTGTTGGACCCAGCCAGTCGATCTTGATCATGCGCACTCCAGACTTGGCCTCGAGCGTGCCTTCGCTGTGCGGGTTCTTGATGGTGGCACAAGGCAGCCCATGGTCGTATGCCGCGGACTTGAAGGTGTTGTTCTTGTAGAACAGGGGCAGGATCTCGTTGTGCAACTCGCGCGGGACCAGCGCGCCGCTGAGATGACGCCGTTCGAGTGGGAAGTATAGCTTTGGTGGAATCTCAGTGTCTGAGCGGTCAGATCTGCGGGGCTCGGCGACGAGATTGAAGATCATTTCGCGGAGTTCTTGCGGGGAGGTCGAGAAGACGGCGAAGCTCCTCTGATGTGTTGGCGGTAGGGTTGGAGGACATTGTGGTGTACTCAAAGGGCCGTGTGTTGGGAGGACCAGAGTCGTGGGTCAGGCTAATGTTCCGATGATGGTGAGAAGCTCTCCATTGTGTTGTGTGTTGTTAATTCGTCGGTGGTCACCTGTCAAATCGTCAGAGGCGGGTCGGATTTGCTGGTGGCTCGGTTCGGATGAGAGAAAAGGACAGATTTGTAAAAGAACGAGAGCGCGATTTATAGAGATATTTGAGAGCAATGTGTTACTGCTGGGTTAGGTAGAAAGTGCAGAGCAAGGTGTTGCTGCTAGGCTGAGTGTAAAGTGCAGACTCGCCGGTGTCCGCCGTGAAGCGACAATAAGGAGCTTTGGCCGCGCTGAATGTGTGACGGTATCGAGTATTGACAGCAATGACATGTTCATCAGATGGAAATCGGCGTGCCACGCACAGAAAGCTCAATCCGGCGCAACCCTCTGAAGGCCCAGCTCTTGGAGCTCGCTCTAGCCGCGTTTCAAGAGATGCTCGCACGTAACACCTTCCACAGTCACTTCCACCTCACTACCGAAGTCGAACTCTGCCAACTTTCCTTTGCACCATTCCTCCAGAGTATTCTTTGTTCATGCCGCTCCGGTCAAGATAACGGAGCTCCACTTTCAACGTCTTGACCGCCGCGAAGCCAAGTGCACGTAGCTCGCGAAGCGGATAGAGCCAGTCATAGATCTTTACTGGTACGTCATAGTAGCTGACACATGTCGGCCTCCTGTTCCCGATGTAGTCTGACTCCTCTGGTCCTCTTTCCAGAGGCACTGTGATGGGCTCTGGTACTGGCAACGACAGAACCAGATCGAGTATCATCGACCGCAGGCGGAACGGAGGGAGCTCAATGACACATGCCGATTTGTCGAAGCTCTTATATTCCGTCAAAGGTCGTCGTAATGCTGGACATATTTGACCACGACGCTCGTCGTATCCATTAGCGCCAATGACTCTGCGTGGACTTGCCGCGTACCGGACCTGGCGAGGATACCTCTGCTGGCTGTCTCCTTATTGAGGTAGTACTCATCTGCTTCGAATCGGAACCTATTGGTGCCGTAGAAGCGTTCAAAAAGCTCGTCATTCAGCTGTCTGTTGACCAGCAAGACGCCTAAGAACTTCCGGCGCACGAAGTGGTATTGCTTTGTCGTGGATACATAGGCCGAGCGATCTGGCTTACGCGCTTCAGCGGCCATGTCGAAGATGACATTGCGTATCTCGGGAGGGAGATCGAGAAGGCAAAATGGCCCAGGATAAGAGCCATTGGAGGAGAAATTGTGTCGATCATTATAATGGCACGTGATGTCTGCTTCGAATCTCTCCTTGTTGATCTCGAAGTGTTGGCTGCATGGGTCTGCCCTGTTCGTGCCCGGTCCTCCAGAGAAGCTGCTGAAAGCTGCATTTACGGCTTGTTTGTTGGATAGTTAAGCTCAATGAACGCCTCGGTTGGTCGCTTTGATCTGCTGGCCAGGTTCAAGGAAGGTTCAACGAGGCATGTGCTCAATGCCATCCCTGCTTGATGTGGGTCTTCTGCCAAACTTTATCTGGCACTTCCAAGCCGCTCTGACTACAAAATGCTGCAGTCCGTCCGCCGTTTCTGATTCCCCTTGACCATCACAGCTTCCAGTTCTTCCAGAACTATAGTACCACACTACCAGTATACTCTCCTTCACCCTCCATTCCTACCAATACCAGCGACAATGGCACCAGCACACCAATGGCAGTTCATCCACCGCATGTGCCTCATGCTGGTCATGATGCACTACGATCTGGACCGCGCCAATGTCGGTCCCGTCCTCAACTACATCATCGGTGACCTCCTGCACGACCCCATCGAGAAGGACAGTATGACCAGCAGCAAGTGGGTCACTGAATGGCGAGACCGCAACTACCAGAAGAAGCCGAAGATGTGGAAGTTGGTCCAGAACCTCGATAATCCAGACGCCAACACCAGGCAGACTCGAGACGACGATAGAGCGCGTGCCGTCCGTCTCATCGAGCAAGCTTTACGCGACCTCAACATCGCCAGCAGATCCGCCGAGCAGCAGCCGACCCGCCGCGTCCACTGGCGCTTCCAAGTCTGCGGTCACGAAAATGCAACTGCGAGAATCGATTCAATGTGGGTTGAAAGCTACGAGGAATTGATAGTCGCCCTGCAATCGCCGTTGCCAGGCCAGCAAACTGTTCTTCAGAACGGCGAAGAGGCGACATTCCACTTGTCTGACGAGTCTTGCAACAATGAACGCCCGATGTGGCAGCTGCTCACCGAAGCTTACGCGCCTGGCTTGGTGCGAGACCGCACGATCATGGTGCATCCTATGGCCGCGAGCCAGGTGCCGGCGAGCACGTTGGAGGAGGGTGTGCCAGCGCCGTCGTCGTATGTGGCCAACTTCGGGCGCGATGAGTAGGGCGGGCATGCCGGATAGGAGACATCGGGAAGGAGTGAGAAGGGTTCCTGACAGAGCATGAACACGACGACAGCAGCGGTGTAGCCTACAGCGAAATGTTTCCAGCATACCGATGTAACGACATAAATATGCATTGAACAGCAACACTTTTATACACTTACAGAGCACTCTGCGAGCGCTTTGACTTGGAACAATTAAGGCGCGTGCATAGTTTGCCAGAGTCTCGAGACTTGCATGTGAAGGCGACGGATCTTGCCGTCTCCTCCGAGCTTGTCTATGTTTGTTGATTAGGCGTCATTTCTTTTCGCATTGATCAGCTCAGGCCTCCTCTGAAGCACCAACTTGCAACTACTACGAACCCTCAAGCACCTACCAGTACCCACATCCAACTGCACATTCTCCCCACATCGCAACAGCACCCGCAAGCAAATATCATCTTCGCATCAGCCTTTTACCGTCACCCGACCTCTGCGCTAGCAGTCGCAGATTTTCCATCGAAAAGTCTCTTGTTCAGCTTGTCAAGCAGTCCCTAAGATGACCAAATCCAACCAAACCATCAAGTGGACTGCCGACATGCTCCTGACTCTTCGCGTGCTCAAGGACATGAGCATTCGGCGCTTCGAAGGGTTGACTAACGAGGACACTGTTGCAATCTTCATGTTCCTTCACGGGCAAGAGCTTACCGGGAGGGACATCACGAACGATGCTCTCTGCGGTAAGATGCAGGGATGGAAGCGCCATCCGGGAGAGAGAGGCATGTGGCAAGAGACACAGCGAATGAGCAACAAAGCGAAGGATGACAAGGCCCAAGCGATCGAGAATGCGATGAACCAGCTGAACATCATCGCCACGAGGCTTCCTACGCCAGCGCGAGAAGAGAATGTGGTCAGGGATATGACTGCTCAAGAAATTGAGGCACAGAGGGCTAGGAGCAGCAGACGGGCCTTGAATGCGGCGAACAGGCGCAAGGGCATTTCAGCCAGCGCTCAGCTGCCCCCTACCCAGTTCGCTGTACCACAACACAATGCGCCGGCTCCCTACCGAGCACCCACAGTCAGCATAACGGCATCGGCGAACAACGAAGATATGCTAAGGTATGAGCCCTCGCGCATCGAGCTGTCACCAATCAACTATCCTAAATCCACTGACTATGCTACCAGTTCCAGGCAGATGCCTCTGCCGCCATTTGCAGCACCTCTAGCACTGAGTCGGCCTCCGCCTCTGCCTGGTATGCAGTATGCATCAATGACCATGAGCTGGCAGCCTCGCGTTGCAGACTTCGCGCACCAGCAGAGGGACATGTTGTCGTCCACTGGTGCCGGATTGCCTTACTGGACGCCTTCCAACGAGCGCCAGCGCGAGGATGTGGGTGAAGGTGACAATGTCGACCACAAGCGCTTCAGGCCTACCGAAGAAGTCGAACAGAGCCATCAAGACGAGCATCTATCAAGCCCGATGATTGAGTTTAGCAATCACTCACCAGGCCCTGAATGCGACTTCTGCGGTCAGACAACGCAGCATCCATTGCCAGGTCAACCGGTCAATCTCCGCGTCGTCACAGAGCCGACCCTTGTCGAAGGTGCGATCTGCTATTGGTCCACCTTCTCTGATAATGGTGATTTCCACAGTGGATGGGTTGCAGCTGAGCTGCTGCATGCTGTTGAATCGCCATACGATCCGAGAACTCATGTTCCAATTCATGGGGCGCACCTCAAGATGGCTCACCAAGTAGATTGCAGCATCAAGAACGAGAAGATTGTTGTGCAGCGTATCGATTTGATCGATCATCACGAGGCTGCGTACCAGCTGGGCGGCTTCATTTACCCAATGCTGGTCGACTACAGTAATAGCATTGTCTCGCAGGACGTCATGCTCTGCTCCGGTCCTCCTTTCTGCGGCATCTGTAAGAGAAGGTCAACGAGCAAGAACAAACCGGCGATCACCCGCACCATTGCTGCAGGAAACGATGTGGGCTTGCCATTGGTGCATGACAGCGATTGCGAGGTGTCCGTGCCTGATGACAGGACCAGCATCGTGGTTTTTCAGGGCCGCAACCGCGCTGGAGACGGCAGACTGCCCAACAAACCGCTGTTCGACGCCCTGCCAGATGCTGCACCATCATACATTCGGATGACTGTCTACTTCCTCAACGCCAACGATGCTGTCTCTCGGCCGATCGAGGTAGGTGTGTGCAAGCGAGACCAATGCATGCACTGCATCAATCTGCTGGGTTTGAGTCAACCAGACGAGGGTCCTATCAACCCGAGCAGCCAGCGCTACGAGGTGTTCAGATCGGATGCGGTGATTCAGAAGGGCAAAGCCAAGCAGAAGCGAGCCATGCCCGCCGCTTTTACAGAGCTGCTCATCGACCCGCAGCTGTTGGGAGATACGACTGATGCTGCTAGCATTGAGAACAACACGTCGTTTGGCGAAATGAACTACTGAATGATGTTGAGGCAATGTGAAGACAATATCAGAGCGGGCATCGTGAACCCTGGGCACGAAGGATTTGCAGTTCTGCGATGGGTAGAGAGACGCCAGGCGCGAGTAGCAGGCCAGATCATTGAGCGGGACCACAGCAGCAGCGGCAAGGGAGGCACAGACACTGAACTCACCGCAGCGAGCGATACCACTATAGTCAACAGTAATAGAAATCTTTGCGGCTTTGTGCATTTAGCCAGACATCATTTCGTTACTTCCAGCAATGGTATTCAGAGCCTATGTCTGCACCGGCAAGACTCTGCGCGCAGCTTCTAGATCGCGAGCCCGTCACATGCAGTCCGGAACTTGCCGCTTTCTCAAACACTATCTGTGTTGATCGATCCGGCAGCGCACTTTCTTTTGTGCTGATCGACTCACAACTTTCCAGAAACATCAACACCAACGTCGACTTTTCCACCAGAGTTCGAAGACACCTAATCCATTCCTGCGCGTCACGGATCATAGACAAGATACCGCATAGTCAACGTAGGTCCACAACAGCACATACACTCATCTCACAGTGAGCTTTGTCACCGCGGCAATGGCCAAGGATGAATTTGCCGTCAGTTGGACTGCAGGCATGCTTCTTACAGCTCGCCTCCTCAAAGACCCGCGTGTCCGTCGCTTCGCCGATCTCACCAACGATCAAGTGATCGCCATCTTCACGGAGGTTCACTGGAAGGAGCTTGCTGGCAAGGTCCTGTCGAAGGACGCCATTCTCAGCAAGTTACACGCTTGGAAGCGTTTCCCGGGGGAGAGGAACATGTACAGGCAGAGTCAGCAACTGAGCAAGAGTGCCTTTGTTAAGAAGATTAGGCAGGCGATGGTTCGACTGGGCATCCCGATCGTCGAGCTACCGGCAACGGACGACGTGGACATTGGTGAGGAAGATGAGGACTCTCGGAAGATCAGAGAGCAGAAGAAGGCGGCGACTCCGAATGGCTTGAAAGCCATCTCGACTCGGGATACGGTTGCCGCCCTTCAGGCTCGGCGCGCTGCTGGCATTGAGGCGGTTCAGAATCAGAGCGCTGTCTTGATGAAGCCTGCGAGCAAGCGTAAGCTTCGCTCACCCGACGCTGCGTGCAAGTCCTGTGGTCAGCCCGAGCAGCATCCTCTCTCAGACAGGCCTATCAACCTGCATGTCATCACTGAGGCACTTCTTATCAAAGGTGCCATATGTTACTGGACATACTTCTTCAAGAGCGGTACTTTCCACAAGGGCTGGGTCAATGCTGATCATCTCTCCAACATGCCCGCCACCATGATTCGCAACACTGCCATCAGGTTTCAGTTGCCAAGCACCGGGCCAATGCTTGAGATGGTCCATCAGGTCAGCTGCGTCGTCTTAGACGACCTCAATGTTGCTATCAGCAGCTCGAACTTCGTGGAGCATAACGATCCAGTATACAAGCTCGGCGGCTTTGCCTACACAACTCTGGTCAACTACGGCCTTGACCACATTTACCAAGATGTCATGTTGTGCGCAGGACTGCCCTTTTGCAGCGTGTGCAAGGTCAACTCCACGCCGCACAGCAAGTTACCTCTTCACCACCGCAACGTCTCGTTCACCGACACCAACGGCCTGCCAATGGTGCATGCCAGCGACTGTGTCACCATGGCTGATGATGATGGTAAGGAGATCAACCGCTTCCTGGGCCGTGGTCATGGCGCAGGCATCTCGTTTGTCAATAAGCCACTGCTCGACTCTCTTCCTGTCGGCCGCGAGAAGCCCGGTCACATCGAGACAACTGTGTACTTCGATCCGACTGGCGCCGGCTTGCCTCTTCCCGTCAAGGTCTGCATGTGCGTTCCCGAGCTGTGCATCTACTGCACGAACGTCTCTGGACACGATGAGGACATGGAGAAGGAGTGTATGCCTGGAGCAGCGTACTATGAAGAGTGTCGTGCAGCGGCTGTGAGGTCGAGAAGGAGGACCAAGGCAGTCATCAAGATGGCTGATGCGGTGAACGACATGCTTATCGACCCGAAGCTGAAGCTGTTGGATGATATGGAGGAGTAGTGGCTAATGAGGAAGGGCGAAGTGATCAGGGTGTGGCGTAGAGGTATGTGATGAGCTACGGAGAGTGGTTGGTTGATCGTGGTCATACTGTAAGAGGTGGGGATGAGGAGCTTGCACCCAACACAGGGCGAAGCAGGGCTGGTCTATTCTTTCGATGATGCGTTAGAGCAAGGCGTTCAGGCGGTCAGACACCCATTCGGTGCGAGCTGCGGCTTTTCATGAGTTTCCTTGGGCATGGCATGGTATGGAGCTCCCTCCTCTTGGTGTGCAGCTGAGCGATGAAGGGCATTATTTCAGGCACAGAAATTCAATCGAATCTCCCCGTCATGAGCTTATCCTTCTCGTTTTGTACTAAGCTCTGTGTCAACTACCGATGCTCTTATTGCAAGAGTGAGTTTCTTTCGGGGCTTCTAGCTCCCACGGTCAGGACAAACACCGGCTATAAAGGCCCTTCTGCCATTCCAATGTGCAACTCTTCTCGGAACATATAAAATTCTTGTCCAGCTTTGAGTGCGCTCCTCTACAACGACATCTCCGTTAGAACCCGCTTCGCACTACATCGACACTTGTGCAGAACGCAGGCGCAGACACAGAGCTTAGCCATGACGGCCATGTACGGTGATAAAGGGTCACCTCACCGAATCATGCTTCGTCTGCGCTCAGAGCAGACTGCCGATAGCCGACAACCAATGGAAATTTTCCTACGTAGCGTCACGCTAGCTGCGGTCGAATTGCACATGTGAGGGTCGATGGCCTGTGCGACGTTAAAGCGTGGTGCTGCATAATGACGGGCGAGGGTGTCACAGTCGGCGAGGCGTGTCCTGCGGATGATACGGGTGATGTGATGCAGATGGGCAAAGCGATAAATTTGTTCCATAACAACGAACAGAAGAATATCATGAGTTTTCGCTTCCTCTTGTGACCGTGGAAGATGGGGTAGAGACTGTAAGTAGCAGGCAACATCGGAGGCCATTCTCGACTACGGTGAGTTGTTTGGGGGGTCGGTTGTAGCTCGCATGGTTACCAGGGGCTACGAGTCTCGCTTTAAGGCTTCATACGCCGCGAGCTTCTGGATGGAAGGTACATGGGGAGCTCCTGGGCCATTTGTTGTGGATATAGCAACGTTTTGAAGGTCTTCTGATGAACGGCCTTCTCCCCTGCTTCAGCTCATTTCGTTCGATCACAATCAGCAGAAGACATGGGCTCTCCATCAAAGACTTTCCTCGACTTGCCGCGCGAGTTACGCGATCAGATTTACGAGCTCATCATCCCACGGGGCGCCGATGTGGTCGAGAGTGCCAAATTCCTCCAGCGTAGCAGCAGCAACGAAGCCGCATGCACACATACCAGAAGAGATGTGGACATAGATGGCACTCCCTTTGTGGACCTGGCGACATATGCCTCACTCGCACGCAGCTGTCGACAAGTCAACCAAGAAGTCACTGCGCTCCTCTATGGACAAGTTGCGTTTGTGATTTACCAATGCACTGGACCATTAGCACGTGGACTCGTATCGCTTGATACGACCTTTCGATGCATGCAAGAGCTCCGCATAAGATGCTCATTCCCAGGCATCGAGGACGAATATTCTCTCTTCCTGAAACTGAAGAGAGAGAAGGCAGGCAATTGGGAGGTCTCATGGCGCGCACGCTTGGTGGAGATTGAGCTTATAGGCGAGGAGTATGCTCCAGAATATCGTTTGGACTCCGCTGGGCGTACCGCGCTGTTCCTGGGCATATTGAAAGGGTATTGGGATGCGAGGATATGTCAGTTGAGAGGGTGAGAAGTATTTGCTGTACAGTCAATTCAATGTACAAGGAAGGGGTAAGGGCGAGGAAGAGATTGAGATTGCTAGGATGAGCGGATCAATGCCATCAGACGGAGGAGTAGGGAGGTCAATTGAGAGCAGGGAATGCGAGTGTCAGTACAATCAAGCATCGGAGCTATCAGCTCAACACCAAATTGGATCTGTCTCGATTTGGTCATATCAAGATTCACATTCATCAATGCCGTCAAGGGTCCTGACTTCTGACGTCCTGGTCACGTCAAGCATCATCCTCTGTCGTCCGTCAACACTCATCATCATTCGCCACCGTCAGTTGCTGTCCCCAAGACTTGTAGACTCCTGATTACTCGTCTCCAGCGAGCTATATTGCCCTTCTTTTCCCACCCCTCCACAGCCCTTCCTGGACAGCGTCCTCGTACATTGACTCCACACTCTCCCAAACGACCTGCATGCCTGCTGAAGACATATCGCTGCTTCCAATCAACTCCTCCAGCATTGAAGGGGCAGACACGTCCATCTCGTGAAATCTTTGTGGCATCTTAGTGGTATTGCCAGCATATCCTTGTCCAAATTTCATGGTCTGAGGTCGCTGAACCCAGACCGCGCTCCATTGACCGTCTTTGGCTCTTGTGAGCTCAAGAGTGAAGTTCGTCTTCTGGACGAAGCCTTGTCTGCTACGCTGTGTGAACTCGAACTTGGTGCGAATGCGTTGCATGCATCGGAACGTGTCGTCAAGTGAGACCAGCCGCATTGATGGCGTGCTGGGTGCGAGGGATGTGCGCTCTTCGAAGGAGAAGAGCATTTGCTGGTAAAGAAGAGGGGTCACCTCTTCGTTGATCTGCTTGCAGGCTCTAGCGAGCGAGGCAAAGGTCAGCAGCTTGTCAGTGGGTTCTTGTGCAGAGCGGATGCGCTGCTGCAGCCCACTGGGAGGGAATGGAGGCGTTTTGATGCCGTTGGGTGCGAATGGTTTGGGAGCGGCCGGCATTCCTGCCAATGTGCTGCGAGTCGGCTTTGCGAACAGGAATCCAGGCTCGGCGAGGCCAAGCGATGCAGCAGGCTTGTGGTAGTAGCACGACTTCAAGACCGTGTCTGAAGCCGGAAGGACTGCGAACTTGTAAATCTCATCGCGAAGCTCACGTGGCAGGTCCAGAAAAGATGTTGTCTTGATTGCGGTAGCCATATTCTATCTGAGATGGTCTAATGAATGTCCCTGTGAGATGGTTACTAGACAGTCCACAAAATCCTCGAAAAGCAATACTGTGTGAATGCTGACAAAGCAGAGAACATGGCGCTAGCTTTCGGAAGCCACGCGCAGAACCAGAATCTGAATAAAAACGTGGAACAGCTCTCTATTCCAACTTCAGAGCGATGCAAAAACCCTACACAGATACGCCCCCATCTCCCATTCAATCTTTCACCATCCCCGAACACCAAAACCGCAATACCTGCACTAGACGTTACCCTTTGCGCAGGCTCGTCGATCACCGTCAAAGAGCACGAATATATAACGAGCGCAGCCCGAAAAACATGGTGTCGGCGAGGAAGCTCCTATCCTTTCTGGACCTACCACCAGAGCTTCGAGACATCATATACGACTTCAGCGTTCCTGGGTACCGGTGCTCTTCAATCGTCGATGGTGAGTACCACGAGCATGTCGTCAACGACGAGTTCTGTCTCGTGCTCAAATCCCCCTACTCCTCAAAATCGCCTACCGCCAACGACCACTCTAAGACCTTGGTCTCACTACTCCGTACTTGTCGCTCTAATAACCAAGAGCTTACGGCGATCAAGTACAAGCATGTGACTTTCTGGTTCAAGCAGAGCACTGTAACACCTGGGAAAGAAGTTGTGGTGCTCAATGTGACCTTCCGATGCATGCAGCACATCTGCGCCGACCTTCCGGTCCCGTGGGTGAACAACTTGAAGCGGACACACAAGCTGCCTCTGAGACTGTATAGGCCAGTTAGTGGCAAATGGAAAGCGACTTGGATTCGTATCACGAATAGGCATTGGACTAAGTGGTACGAGACATACGCATGGAAAGGTCTCACGGCTGTGCAACGGTTTGGGTTGAAGAAGGTCCAGCACTATGCCCTGATAAGGATTGAGAATGTCCTCGGCAGTAAGGACATGTCTGACAGCAAGATGAAGGCCATCTTTCAATTGGTCGAGTCCATGTATCGCCAGGCGAGTTTGGAGGAGAAGGCAGAGGAGGAATGAAAAGGCATGACGGTCGAGCCGGCGGGTATCGAGGCACTAATGAGTATCAGAGCTCAAGGCAGCACCATTCGGCCCAAGTCATACACGAAATTCTCGAGGGATCCGGCTCCTGGCAAGAGACGCAAGTAGTCCAGACGCTCTCTCACTCTCAACGGCACGTCATTAATGCTTCGACTATCACGACGAACACAGGACACACAGTTCGTACATGAGCTTACGAACCTGACATATAGACACGCATGAGATGGAGGAGCCCATTGGCCGAGGCTCTACGGCTGCGCATGCATTGTGAGCTGGCCAAATTTCCTTTCAACATGCACCATCATCACTACTTGCTCGTTCCAGTCACAGAATGCACTGCGGATCCTTCTATCTCAAGCACTTTCCTCGACCTTCAACACCGGCGTCTTCCTTCGAATCCATTCTACTTAGGCTCCTCAGGAAACGCCATTGGCGAGAAATTGTGCTGCAGGGCATCACGGGCCAGGGCTGCGAGCAATCCAGGGCATCATGGGCGCGCATCACGCAAGATTCATGAAAGGCTGCTGTCCCATGCACGCTTCTGCGGAACGGGTGACATGTGCATAGGCTGATTTTGTTTCTTATCTAGACTTCAAATAAATGCGATCCCAAATACTGTTGTTTCTCATCCTGCGTTTACAGTGACATCCCAACCAAAGGCGGCGAAGTCATCGTACGAAGTGACGTTCGTTGATAGGTCCTTCGCCATTGTTCTCCTCCTTTGCAGCATGACCAGTTCTTGGACTAGATTTCTCACCTAGCTGTACATGTTGTCGCGGTACTCCTGACCGGTAATGTGCCCGACTCAATCTCGTGTCTGCCATGATGAGTTGGTGCTTGATGCATCTTTGACGCCTAGACTGGCTAAGTTAGCCCTCTTGCAAGTGAGTGAAGGCCAGACATTGGGATTCACTCCCATCACCGGTCAATCTCGACCTGTCAGTCAACACGCCGATCGGACTAGTGGCAGGGATGACATGATCTCCAGGCATGTCAGCCTTTAATATGGCACTCACCTGCTCATTAGTCGTTTGGACGTAAATAGCTTGACTGACTTTTGAGATGGCTGGGCGAAGTGACTTTGAGACTCGCTTACGAGGATATGTTGTTGTGAGATAATTTGTGGCATCCAATCCGGCGTATTTCTGTGACCGTGGGCGGTCTCATTGTTGATCGCCTCGCTATCGATGCTTAGACTTCAATCAGACCCTGCGAACTGCAACAGCCTTGCGCTCAGCGTCTCTCACTTGTCAAAGCTGACTCAGCATAAGTGGGCTGGAAGTATTGAACCTATCTCAAACGACTGCAATCAGAACCTCGCATCCCACATCCTCTCAACCTGTCCACTAGGGGTCACGAGCGCTCCAACCCATGTATTCAAGCCTAGCACAACATGACAGACGCTCCGAGTAGGCCAAAAACCTTTCTCGACCTGCCATTGGAGCTGCGCGACAAGATATACGACCTCGCCATCCCCTGGAACCTGGAACGCTCAAAGCCCCTCGTGCTGTGCGCTTGGCTCTACCGGGCGCAAGGCGATCAATTCCAGTCTGCCCTCTCGGCACCATCGACAACTCTTGAGCAGCTTTCCTTCGATCGTGCAGACATGTCGCCAGATTAGGCAAGAAGTCACAGCACTTGTATACAAACGCACGCCATTTGAGCTCCGCAAGCGCTAGGACTTCAGCTCGCCACTGTATGACTGTCTGATGAGTTCCACAATACGATGGTTGCAATACATCTTTGTCCAAATAGAGATTCCAGTCAGCGGTTGTCGTCAAGCCGGTGCTACTGGTTTCGGCTCTTACCTGGGGTGGAACAATAAACTAGAGACCACCAACTTCATACTCAAGGTCATCAGACATCCCGAGGGTCACTGGGAAGCTACGTGGAGACCTTGGTGCAATGGTGCTCATGCAGCAAGGCACGATTTCGATTGCCTGTTGTTGGACTGGCAGTATCACCAAGCACACAAGAAAGTATACGAATGTGGCCCGGACGCAATTGCAACAATGTTGGGGAGCTCTGATATGACGCCCGAGAAGATCAAGCAGATATATAGCGACATCGAGACGATGTACTGGGATGCGGTCGATCTTGGGGACTTCAGCGACGAGTGGGAAGGTATGAAGATCGAGCCTGCCGGACTGGACGCAATGGTGGCGATCATGGTGAAAGGCAACAAGAAGCAAAGTTAGCGATAGATTCGTTGTGACAAAATGGCTGTCAGGGAGTTGTATGCAAGATTGGCAACAGAGGGACAGGAGGACAAGCTATGCATCATGCTCCTTGTGGATACAGATATTGAGACAACCAGAGCAATTTCACTGTAAACTCAAAGTCTTTACAACACGATCAACGAGAATCAATCCTGCTAGGTATCTTGACAAAGTGCCCTTGTTCATGGGCGCTTCCAATAAAGCCCAGCAAGCAGGCTCGCCAGCGATATAATAGCCCATGTGCAGTCATCGATCGTTGCGCTCCCAACATCCACGTCCGCACTCGTATATATCATTCTCAGTCCAAAGGACTTTGCCTTCCTTCTCCGAGTGGCAGCTCGAGCGCATGCACGTCTGGCAGACTCGAGCATATGTGAAACTCTATTGCAGCGGGCCGGTATCCGCTGGCAGATTGCAGGCCTTTGCGCACCAACCAGATCTCACAGTTCATCTGCAGCGTCTGCCGTACAGATTCCAAGCAGCCGGCGGGACTATAAAGCTCGTGTCAATTCTCCCCAACAATCTTCTCCTTCCATCCTGCACACTGCCGAACAAGTCCTGCTACCGTTACTGCAAGGCTCAATCTAAACCCTCGAACATCGAATCGACACAGCCATCCTTATACACACTTCCACTGCACATCGACGTCGCCACCTATATCGCAGCCATGGCGACCAATGCTCCTACCATCGCGCACCTCAAGCTTGTCCCACCCAACACAGCTGTGTTCGGTTGGTACTTCGAGCTGGGCGTCACCCTGCGCTATATCTACGAGAACAGGCGTCGCCTCAGTCTCTCCACGAGCGACATTGAACGACTGGTCAACAACATCCACGGCAATGTCATCCAGCTGAGCCCCAAGTACAGTGGCGGCTCAATGCCATACATCAACATGAAGGTGCAATGGGACCAGACCAAGAAGGACCCGTTGCCCTGGATGTGGCGGTTGGTGTACAAGGAGGTGCACGCGCAGGAAGTGAGGTTGAGGCAGGCGAGGCAGACTCAGCTGCAGCAGACGGTGCGCGCTGTGGGCGCGATGAAGATATGGCCATTTGTGCAGCTCCAGGCCGAACTGCAGCGGGTCTTGGCTGCTGATACGGCGGAGAATCAGGAAATTGATGCGGCGCCAAGCCATCAGTCGAAGGAAGATCATGAGACGAAGGAACAAGAGGACGATGAGACAGAAGAGCAAGAGGAGGATCAGGAGGAGAGCGAGGAGATCGAGGAGGATGATGCAGGGGATGTTGACCAGGACGTCCACCTCTTCTATCGTCGTGGCATTGACACTTCTCCACCTGATGGCATGGGCGCCTGGAACGTTGCTGGAGAGCACCATCCCTACGCATACGATGATGGCACCGCTGACGAGGACTGGGACGCTAACGACCCAGATGCCTATCTATACAAGGACAACAGCACACAGAAGAAGAGCTCCAGATCAGCTGCCATGATCGACTTGACCGGTGATGAGGACGCACAACCCAGTATCAGCCATACAACTACCCGTCGGCATCCCACCTCCAACAGATCGTATGCATCGACCGTAGTCTACCATGCCGCGCAGCACGCTGCTCCAGCATCGCAGCAGACTGCAGGATCAGCATGGGGTATGGTCCAGCCGTACCAACCATCCTCCCGCCAGCCCTCACAGCTGCAACTATCTCAGCCGCCTAGAGCCCGCATGCAGCAGACAGCGCCCCGGATGCAGCAGTACTCCGCATCCAACTCCCAGCAAGCGCCCAACTGGGTCGATCAGTACATCTTGGGCAACGCTACTTCCGCGCCACCAAGCAGTCCTGTGCAGACACCGTATCCAGGGGGTGGAAACCCTGGTCAATATGCTGGCTCGTCGCACAGCCAAAACGGTAGCAGCTTTCGTGGCCATGGCAATGGAGGCAATGGTCAAGGCGGCTACCGCTGAAGGTGAATTGCAAGGCGTGTAGGGATGTCATGCCCCCTAAGCACGCATAGAAACGTGGGTTTGGTTGCGAAAGGGCAGCGCTGGATCAAGGAAGGGTTTTTTGTGCTTGTTTAGATTGATTCATCCAGTACACGAGAATGGCAGTTTTGGGCCGGGAACATGAGGTACATGGTTTCTGTAGCTATCCGATGTGAATGCCAATGCTGCGATGCGGTGTTCCAACAATCTCCTGTTCTCGAATGTGAGAATGGGCTCCAGACTTGCATGTGAAGACGCAAGCGCCTTTTTTGAGCGTCCACACTTGTCGTGTTTCCAGCAAGCAGATTGTCGAGATCGGCCTTTCACAATTTGGCCTCTATCTTTCCAAAATAACTCGATCTTAAGGAGCAACGCCCAAGCCTCAAGCTGCAACCACACAATATCTTGCAGTCAAAATACTCTTCCCTTCCCTACTTACCGATCAAAAATCAAGCTCTGGTCGGCCTGACGGGCTGCGGCGCCTCCACCACAACATCGGCGCTGCTTTCTCTGGCATCTTCCGACCATCATGACCAAATTTGCCAAATCCCGCAAGGCTACTGCTAACACGGGCAAGTCAACTCACGCGCCTAAGCGACGAAGAGCTACTCTCTCCAACCCGTCTACCACCACCCCAAGAAAGTCCAAGCTGTGGAACCTCCGCAGAATTGCGACTCTCAATTACCTCTTTACGACTGGTCGGGACAAATACAACCTTACCAAGCAAGAGATCGAGACACTGTTTAACAACCTCCACGATGTGACGGGAGAACGATCAGGCGAGATGGAATACAAGACGTTGCAAACGCAGATGAATGGGAAGAAGCGCACAGACAAGGCACTACCGATGGTGTGGCAACAGGTACTGGGCACTTGGCAAGGTCCTGGGGATGAGAGGAGCAGTCTCGCTGTGCAGAAGAAGGAACAAGTCAAGCTTGTGATTGGGGCGGTTAAGCAATTGAGAGGACTGGAGGTTGCTGACTCAGATG
The DNA here is from genome assembly GCA_007113925.1 of Teratosphaeria gauchensis. Classification (NCBI taxonomy): domain Eukaryota; kingdom Fungi; phylum Ascomycota; class Dothideomycetes; order Mycosphaerellales; family Teratosphaeriaceae; genus Teratosphaeria; species Teratosphaeria gauchensis. The sequence continues at coordinate 118,204 of VCMR01000023.1, forward strand.
ACTCGGGGGACTCTGATGAGGAGAACGAGGTTGAAGAGGATGGACCGGTCGTGGAGAAAGAAGACGGTGTCATGATGGGCGCCCAAGCAGAAGAGCTCGAGGACGACACGATCCCTACTCGCGACCACGAGTCTGAGAAGGAGGAAGAAGAGGACTTCAAAGACGAGGAGGAGGCCGAGCTCAAGAGCACCGCTCTTCCTCCGAGTCTATACGACCTAGCCAAATTCTTGGTTCACAGGCAACGACCGGGACGCGAGACCGGGTCAGACGCCAGTAACAGTCATGATCCTTTTGCCCTGTTGGACGATATATTGGTGTCAGCAGACGAGTGCTTGCTCCCGGTTGACGAGGACAGCGAAGCCATCAGGCGCGATGCGGGCTTTTACGACACGGCTGAGAATGGGGATGTGGAGGAGGATCAGGATGAGAAAGACGGGGAGAGGGAGGATGAATTGGTTGATACGGCGTGGGTGTTGGCGAGGCGGTACGGCTCAGGTCGCGGCGAGGCGCGCAAGACTATTCCACAGTCGGTCGGTCGATCATGATGGTCCAAGCATTCAGCTCGTCACTGCAGCTGCTGTTACCAGCTTTTCCCGACTACAAGAACGTTGTACGTACTACGGCCAACACTTCTTTCTCATGACAGCGACTATCATCACCCTAGTGACCTTACAATATCGACAGCGACAAATCCAAAGCAAGATGCATATGACACCATCCAGCGACAGGCTCAATCGAGCAGCACTTTCAAAATCCCGGCATCCAGTGCTTGTTGCGCAATGGCACTGGAGATGAGGTATTTGACGCGTTGTCCCTCGACTGATTTCCAAGTTGGCGAGCTTTACATGTAAAATAGCAATGAAAAGACGACTGATCATGCCTTGCCATAATCTCTATCGCCCAATGCCTTCCGGGCACGTGCGTCCTGGCGTTCGTAGTGTCTACAGCGTTGCAAGTCTCTCGCCGAAGCTCTACGCCTTGTTGCGGCTTCCATTGATCCTTAGAGCCATTGTTTCAATGGCGGTATCATTATCGAGATGCTTTCCTTCAATCCCCTACCACTGCTCTCGCTGGCATGGAATACTGGTCGCCTGCTTATCGTTCTAGTGAACTGCGCCTGCTGCTTTGGCTGAAGGAGCATCTTCCCTGTTGATAGATGCAGCGTTTTTGTATGAGAGTATCGTTCAAGTAGCGGTCTTCTCAGCAACTCACAAGGCGGAAATGATACTTAGCAGTTTGTGGCCTGTAAAAAGACCCTTCTGCTCTGCTTTTAGGAAGCCCATCGTTGGCAAAGGAAAGCTCAACGACGGCGTGCGTTTGGTACATGTGGCAATCTGCTCTGATGGTGCTGCTCTCAATCCTTGGAGTGTCATGAAATTGTTGCTTAATGTCTGCTCGAAGTATCCTGGTGCTTGTTGCGCTTGTATTCCTGTCATTGAAGCGTAGGCAACATCACTTGGAAGAGTTGTCCGCAGGGCCGCACACACAAAGCTCGGCAGAATATCGCGAGCCAAACTAGTGTATTATATATGGTCATTGGCCCCTCCTCCTCAACGAATCAGAATGAACTCTCAAAGAGCGCTCCAATGAGCATATATCCCAATCGTAAGGTGAGTCAAAACAGTGCAGTGCAGTGACGGCAGTGGTGGCTTCTTTTTTTCGACCACGAATTATTTTTGAGATTCTTTCTCTTGACCAGTATATATGTTGCCGGTAGCCGCTCGTCCTCATCAAATACAATCAGCTCTCTCGGAGCACTGCAAGGAGCATATGACTTAATCGTAAGGTGAGTGAAAATCAGTGCAGTGAGCGTGACGGTAGTGGTGGCTTTTTTTTGGACCACAAACCTCAGTCCGTATTCCTTTTGATCCTGTTGCGGACGAGGCGAACTCTGACAATATCCACGTCGTTCAATCTTTTAGCTGGTTGCTGTTCAAAGATCGGACCATTCGATAAAATCAAAGCAACCCTACAGCGGAGTATACTTATGCTTCAAGCTCGTATATGGAGAATCCAGAGTCTACAAAAGATTCGCGCCTCCTTTCTGACCAGCAAGGGTGGGGAGTCCCCGATACTATGCTGGATCACCTGTCCTGTTGCCTATGCCATTTCACTAGCACCGCACCTGAGCTGGAAGCCTCTATTTTACCAGTGACAAGCTCGTTGTCCCGCCTCGAAAAGCGTCCATTTCACACAATGGAACCCCTGGTTGACTGTCCGAGAGACTTCTAGGCATCGCTGGCTTTCATGTGAAAGCCAAGAAGCGGCCCGAAAGTGCTAGCGCTCCCTTGCTGTCTCCCAAATTTTCCTTCTACATCAGCTTCCAATTTCCCTTGCATAGATAAGACACTTCCTCTTGACGACCATCATCTCAAGACACAATAAGCCTTCTGCCGAACAGTATATACCAAGGCGCAAGAGTCAATCCCAACATATACAACATCTCATTCCTCCTCCTCAGCAGCTCAAAATGGTCAACCGGGGAGTCAAGCCTTTCTGGACGCCGGCCATGCGCAAGACCCTGCGATCCCTCTATCAATGGAGGCGCAACTATACCGATAACCAGAAAGCGGCCATCTTCTACGAGATGTTCAAGGACGAGATGCCAGCAAAATATCGTAACGCCGGCGCATACCCGGCCGACGCTATGCGGACTCAATACGTGCCACATATGCGTCGTGGGGCACGGAACGCCTGGGCAGGCATCACCTTCCTCAAGGGCATGAGCGATGCCGAGAAGGCTGCGCTGCAGGTCGAGCTGGACAACATCTGTGTCGAGATCGACAGAGTTGCCGGACAGCTGGGCATTCCTGTTGCAGCGCCCACGCAACCAGATCAGCCCGAGAACGATGATGAAGATGATAATGAGTAAATGAGCAACGTAGCAGCAAACATTCGCCTGATCACTTTGTCGTCGGTGAATGCACAGCAAGCACATGCACAGCGCAGCATTGTCCGCAGAGCCAATGCTGATGCAGACATTCATCGAAACATGGTGGAGCATAGAGAGCTGTCATGTACGCCCGACACGAGAATAGGCGGTAGACTGACATTACTCAGGCAACCACAACCCGTTCCGCAGATTCTTGACGCACGCCTCGCGTACCCTTACACTCACCGTGACGAGCCCGATGATCTCGGCTACGACGACCAGAAGAAGATCATTTCCAGTCGTCGATTCGGAAAGAAAATCAACGACCTCGTCCAGCCGCACGAGCGCCGCCGCTATCACAACCTCCCTGCCTCGGACTACATGTTCGACTTCAACTTCAACGATCCAGATTGGATTGCGATGGCTTTCACCTGCAAGCGCACTGTGGCGGGTAATTACACGCCTGGTGTGTACAAGAGCATCGAGGAGATTGCAGAAGACATCAAGGAGGATGGAGGGTACCAGGAGCTGCGGGGCGAGATGTTGAAGATGTTGTATGAGAGGAGACTGGAGTACAGGCAACATGATTTCCTGTTCGACCTGATGGCAGCAGTGGAGGAGTTGGTGGTTGATGTGCCAATGCAGATAGCTCGAGAGAATGCAGAAGAGCAGATCGAGGAGGAGGACTTCGAGGAGGATGAGCTTGAGCAGGTGATGACTGAGGTTTGAGCAGGTACTGAAATGCACTACGCTGGAAGATGCGGTCAGCATCGATGGCATTGGCATGATAGCGCTCGATGTGTTGTTAATGGGCTATGATGGTAGCTGCTTCTTCCCACTTACTCATACCTTCCGTCACACAACTCACACTAGCACCTGCCGCTCTAGAAAAAGCCTGCGTGGCAGAGATTAATGCCATGCGCGGCGCAGTCGACGCCCTCGGACCCCAGCCGATTGGAACCCGCCCCTTAGTGATTGATCCGAGCTCATCGCAGTGCTGCCTAACCTGTGATGTCAGCTGCAGAACGTTGATCAATTGATCCTCCGAGCTGGTGTCACCCAAGGAGGCGTGGCGGAAAGCTCCATGCAGGCCGGGTCATGAGTATCTGCTCCAAATGCTGCTCCAGACGCACTGGCACGCAACAGCAGGATAACAGCGGCACCGGAGACGATCAAGCCAAGAGGCCAGTGAATGAGCCGCCGGAGAACCCAGCGTCCGAGAATGACGGGCGGGACACTTCAGGGCCTGAGAATGACGATCCAAATAGATAAGAAGAGCCCAAGGGTCGGATGGCAACAATGACGAGGGCTCTGCATCACCTCGTCGATCGGCTCGCACAGCAGCTGCCACCGACCGACCACTTTCAAAATATAGCCCACTCTACCGTACCTTCTTCGACCGCCTCCGCACCGATGGCATGGCACGTTAGACGATAGAGGCAGCCGTAGGTGGCGCGGTCGAGGATGAAAGCATCTAGAGACAACCACAATTGTACACCATTGAGTGCAGAAACGTGTCTAACTCCTGGATGATGTGAGCAGTCGCAACAGTTTGGCTCAGATGCAGACCGGCGTTAGCTCCTTTTCCGCCAGAACGAATGTTTGCCACAATGCCTGCCTCCAATGGGGTTCTCAAGCCTGGCCTCGTGGCATTATCATTGTGCAGCTGCTTGCTATGCATATCAGCGATGGCTTTTCACCGGAACAATGACCTGTCTTATAAAGCGTATACATAGCCACGCAAAGTGCTAGACTCTGTTGGGGTCTCATACCATTCCATGCTCCACAGTACCGTATATATCATTATGAGCTCTGCATGTGACTGCTCGAGTGTGAAGATTCCGTCCCGTTTCGTGTCGCTAGCGTGCTTTCTGGACCCGCAATTTAGCTATGCAGGACATTTTGGGAGATCCGAAACATTTCCTTAGACAGCAACTCGTCCAACCCTACGACTTTCAGCTAGAAAAACAAATTCACAGCATCACATCAAGATCATGGCATCTATCAGCAGTACCGACATTCCTGAAGCCATGGACACAACCGCCGACTTCGTTCTTCCTACCACGGAGAGTTTCATCGAAGTCACCGTCCGCGAGCTTCCTCTTCCCGAACTCGAGAGCCCTCCCAACATGATCATGGTCCACAGCCGGGACCTCAAGTTCGACACAGACCACGGTAAGCACTTCTACCACGAGTCTCAGCACATCGTCGACCCCGATTGCGACATCTACCAGCTCGGCGGCAAAGTCTGCAAGGTTTCTATCAATGGTCAATTGCAAGACGTGATCGTCTGCAACCGCAACATCTGCCCCTGTGTCCGTCTTGGCGATTGCTACGGCTACAACACCCTTGGCAGCATATCCGTGAGCATGGAGGATTACGCGGATGCTCAATCGACCAACGGGCTGCCAGTCCTCTATTTCTACAATTTGGATCTCTCAAGCAATCAACGCCGGTTTCGAGGTAGCAGGCACCCGGTCTGGCAGGATGTATGGGGTGGCAAGGATGTGAAATGGCATAAGGAGAAGGTGATGTTTACGAACGGCGCTGTTGAGCTGAGCTACAACGCTGCGATCTGCGTCCCGGAGGGCTGTAGGCAGAGTAGACGGGCTAGTATGATGGAAGCTTGCTACTTGGTTTGACGTTGGCAACGATGGGCATTAGCTGGTCGAGTAGTACATGATTAATTGGCATCAAATATGGAGGTAATAAAAAAATTTACGGTTGACAGGGCGATCGTATTCTGGTGTTTGTGAGCGGAGGCTATTCATGCCAGATGCCTGCTTCTTCTTGCTCTACATGTGAGATTGCCGTTGCTCTAGCATTCTCATCGTCTCTCACACCTCCGCTATCTCTTCTCCGCTATACCAAATTCGCCACCTGCCATTGCCATCACCCCTGAATCTCAAGACAGTACTCCTCCCTTCCAATCTCAAGTCCTTGACCCTGTCCCACACCTTATGATTGATCCAAGCATTCGTCCAACGAGGCCCTGGCCATACCTCGCGATCGCCGAACTCTAACGTGAGAGTGGTGACATGGTTAATCAACTCTTTCTTTACGCCATTCAGCAACGTCATTGCTGGCTCGTTACCCCTAGACAGCATAGGCGCAACTTCGACCACGCGCGAGAATCTTAATGCCTCCGGCCCACCAACCCGCAGATGCTTGACGAGCGGCACAAGATCGGCGGCGGTCCGCAGGCAATCGCGCATCTGCTCGACGTACTTCTCGCGCAGCTTTGCACCTCTGCCGTTACTGGGCTGAAGAAATCTCCTCGGCTGCCGAAAGTTGGCAGAGACGTGGCCAGCGAGGAAACCAATGGTCTCCTCGCAGATCTGTTCGTTGACCGCGAGGATGCTGAGCTGCGGGCCGGAACGATCGAATTTGTTGCGCGTGGCGCGGGCGAGTCTGCTTTTCAAGCTGTTGGATCGCAGAATCTTGATGACGATATCGAGGTCGCCAAAGACATACTCGTAAACGCGATTGCGGAGTTCGCCTGGCAGGTCGAGGAAGCGGAAGTGCGACCAATTGCGGTTGACGATGCGCTTGAGCGAGAGATGGAAAGGTGCCATGATGTTTTGATATGTCTTCGAAGAGAAGGAATTCTTTAACGATGGAGAACAGCATGCGAGTGCCACTTCAATACCCCTGTCTCATAGCCGAAGCTTACTGCAGCAATCCCTGAACAAGGAGACCCACACCAAGATCACGCATATGTCAATATCACCATGGAAGGACACGAGATCGACTACATGAGTTGCAAAATTTGGTGTTAGTCTCCGATCGGAGGAACCACAAGCCTCGCAACGGTATCTCATCGTAGCTATATCTTCCCAAGAATCGTCGCCGTACAATACGTGAATAAAGCTGGAAACAACACTCGATCTGCAATGGAGCACAGAAGCAACACCCAGCTGCCCAATTGCGCAAACTCTCAATCAAGACGTGGCTCCTTGCCCTTCTCGACCTTCCATTCCCACCCCTCAACCAGCCCCAAGATCGCGCGAGCCTCGCTCAAAGTGAAGTGTCTGTCCTTCTCAACCACTGCCTGCAGCACGTCTTGGACCTGCTTCTTCTTCTCCTTGGTAGCCCGCACCAGCTTCTTCTTCTGCGTTTCAGGGTTGTACAGTCGAACGCCGGCTCGAGTGATCTTGACAGCGTTCAACTTCTCCTTAGAAGAGCCGAGCTTGATCGCGACGCCGAAAACCATGGGCATGAAGTTGTACCCGTCTGGACTGTCGCGGACCCATTGGGTGTACGGGTAACGGGACACGCTGTTGGTTGCCACGTCAACAATGGCGGCGGAGTAGACGGTCGAAAGGTACCATGGGTCTCCGACCTCTTGCTCGATGATGACATCGCGGCAATACCTCTCGATGGCGCTCGTGATGTGAGCAGGGACATCGGTCAGAGTCCTTCCACCATAGGTGCCGCCACCGTGGCGCTCGATGCTGCGAAAGGCGACTGCGATCGAGCTGAAGAACGCCTCGTTGATCATATCGCGGGATGTTGGCAGCGCTCGCTGGAGTGAATCGTAGTCGCGTGTCGTGCGCTTCGTCCGATCCGATGACGGGTTGAATTGGAGCGGACTGCCTGGTCGTGGAGACAGGAAGAGGACTATTCGAAAGCCCGTGAAGAGATGCTTCAAGATCTCGAGCTGCATTTCTTGTGGAAGTCCCAGGAGGGATATGGTCTGCGCATTTGGCCCGGCGCTGGGAGGCGAAGGTGCGGTCGAGTCGACTGGTGATGTCGAGGCCATTTTCGCGGTTTCGATGGGAGGTAGTAGCAGTATATGGCGGGCAGGATGGGTCAGTCCTCGGCTGGTGAACGCTAGAATAGATGCGAGAAGTGAAGGCGGACGAAAGATCGTGGTGATATGGGTGCACCAGCCGACACTGATCTTGGCTACAGAGTGATGAGTTGTTGAAAGTGCATCGTTTGTTTTGAGAGGAGCGGAGCGTGCTCGTGCTTTCGAAGAATTCCCAAGCAACAAGGAAGCTGAGCCGAGATCTCGTCCAAGAAAGGAAGGTGCAAGACCCACAAAAGTCCATGGCATGTTGATATTCATCGAAAGAACGGCTGAAAATTGATCGGTGCGACAACCATGGTGATAGACTGCTTCCAGCACCTCACGGACATGCATTGCTTGAGATGAGTTCCCGGACATTTCGTCTTCATGCTCTGGTGAGTGCGCACGCGATGAGATGACCGCGAAGGGAGGAAGCCGTTAGAGATCAATCCGGCGTAGAAGATACTATGAAAGGCTCAAAAAGATGTCACATTGAGCTGGATGGAGCATTGAGTGCTGCTCTCAGCTGGAGCACTGTATTCACTTGAGGATGAATAGATAGTTGATCGAACTGGTATGAGGGTGAACTCTGTCTGATGGGCTTGTATATAATACCCGTGATGCCCGCTCCTTATACTCTACACTCACTGTTTGCTTGATCGCCATAGGTGAGGCGCGAAGAGTATAAGGTGCATGTTCTTTCATGCTCTTTCCACAGAATTCGCTGTGCAAGTGGTTAGCTGTCGCTTTCCACGTCAACCGAATCTACCTCTCCATGAAGTGACTGACAATGTCCAATGACGGTTGCATGCTGTCCATTGACCTTATGCCTTTCTTGCATATGTTATGACCAAGCTGTATCCACGCCATTTCGTCTCCCAATCCATCAGACGCTCGAAGTGACGAGTGGCCACGCGACTGTTAACATTTGCGCAAAAGCAGGCGCCAGATGCAGTAAACAGGCAATTCCTGAATTATAGGCTGAGAGCATGATGTTGAGTCGGAGCATGCGAGTCCAAGCATGTGCCGTAGTAACGCCTTCGCAATGTGATCGATGCGCTTGCTTGTCTATCTGCAGGAGTTGGCCGGGTATGAGTCCCACAATCTGTCCACGGCAAACATCTGATCTGTCTTGCCCACCCTTGCATTTTGTTTGAGTTCTGGCTACTCGGCAATGAAGCTCAGCTTCTCGGCACTGTCGTAGGCATCGAATTCAATTTCCACGGCGTCAAGTATTGATGGAGGCTTTTGTGTCCGTCGATCGCGTTCTCCTTGCTCTTGATCCACCTGCGTCCCGAAATGTCTCCTTGCCCCATGTCCGTTCGTTTACAATAGATGGTGCCGATACAATCATAGTCAGCGGGTATGTAAAGCTACGAAACAGTCTCTCGTCGTGATATTGACGCGTTTCCGCAATAACGGGTGTCCGCTCCGAGTCTCTGTCATAATGTCAGGGCGACTCTCCAATGCTGCTGGAGAGCCCCAGAATGCGTGAGCTTCATACTTGCTGACGCTTTATTCCCTTGTTCGCGCCAATCTAGTGAAATTTGCATCGATGGAGATCGTCTGGGCAGGCGCTAGTGCCTGCACAGCTGCATTGCTTTCAGCGCGATGCGTCGAGGTTTTGACTGTAGGTGTAGGAAGTCTTTGAGTATCAGGACGTCGTGCCTTCGGGGACACAGCGAGTTGCGATATATCGACGATACCGCTGGGAACGATAGACGTGGCGTAGGAGGACAACGAGCCCTTGCTCGCATTGTGACCTCGCTCCTGATTGCTGCTGGTGATGTGATAGCTTCGTTCAATGCGTCGTGATAACTATCGATCTGTGCGACTGCAAGGTGAGTCCTCAGTCTCTTTTTGCAATACGTGAGTACACTGAGCTGCTTGGGCGAAGATAGGGCTCGAAGCACCCGAGGGAGGGTTTGCCGTAGCTGGCTGCCCTTTCGCCCTGGCTTCCGGAACAGCATAAAGGTGATATCTCAACGGCGTCGTTGCACGCCACGTACTGATTGAGTTGACTCAAGAAATTTCGTTGTTGTCTGTACATGTGGTATAAGTCTCCTCCGAGCATTAGCAGATGTTTCTGGTGTCTCATGCCATGTTGCCGATGTCCCAACCTGCTGAGCCTCGAACCCTGAACCACCTTTGGTGAGGGGACTAGCAGTTGACCAATCTAAGGGCCGAGCTTACCCATAAGGCCACGAAGCACATGCCGGTATATATTCAATATTTCGCGCCGAGAGACCACCAATGGGGGCAATCCTCCGGGAGTGCCCCCATTGGTCGCGCAGGTACGTCCTCCCTTTCCTTTGTGCTTTCTTCAGTCGCAGCAGTGGCAGGGTAAGTATAAGGTAAGTTGTCCCTGTTCGGGCCTATCGGAGCGATCAAAACCAGCCTGCTTACGGGTGAGTTTCTGCCATCTCGGGCCGCAAGGCTTGAGTGGTTCTTTTGCCAATTTTTCGCCATGTCCCATGCATTACCATCGCCGAAGGCTGAAAGTGATACGTTCATCCCACCGATCGAGTTGTAAATGCAACGACGAACTTGCTTTTTGGTGCATCTTATGCATTGCAGCCTGCAGAAATCAACACGAACTCGCAAGGCCACAAAAGATCAAAACCATATCATCACATGGACATCATCGCCAGAGCATTGTCCAAGACGTCTGCAGGGAAGCATGCGGCGAGCCCGTCGCAATGCGAAGACATGATCTTGACGAACAGCCACCAACCTGTACTCCGAGAGTCAGGTGCGACCAGCCTCATTGAAACAGACTCCTTGAACAGCTGCGGCTCTGCAACATGTCGCTGATGCCCACCGGAACCCCATTGTTGAGGAACGAAATCGCATCTCAGGATATGCGGCAGAAAGAGTGTCTACATATAAACGATCAACGCGCCTCGGATAAGAAAGGCCCGCGTGCTCAGAAGCCCTGAGTAAACACTCATTCATCCTGGTCATTTCCCGTCGTCGAGCTTCGCCATGAAGGCAGTACATTCGTAGCGAGAGGTTACAGCGTGATTGAGAATGGAAGGCAGAAGAAGGCCAAGAGCACGGAGATTGAGAAACTTTTCATCAAGTTGCGCCTACACAGACATGTACCGCCCAGTAACCATGGCGAGTCTCTCCATACAGTCCCCGCCAAGACAATACAAGACGTTGTGTTGCCCGTCATGTTGTCTCCGTCAATGGAGCGACACCTCTCCGAGCATTCGCATTGCAAGCTGCAAGCTGGACAACCTTTGGACTCCAGACGAAGTCCGTGGCTACCGTTGGAGGATATGTCAGCCGAACGTCCACGGAAGCAGGACTTTGGCAATGTCCAGCAGTGATATGACCAATGACGCTCTCAGCCAGACCTCGACGTTGGAGATCAAATGGCAGCAGCAAAAAAAATCTCCGTGAGTCATAAAGACCAAGATCTATAATGCCATTACAGGGTTTGATGTGAATAGCTTTGCTGACTCGGACGTCTTTCGTGACGCAACGTCTGCCGTAGGCTCCGCTGCGCGTGAAAGTCAGCCCGTCCATCCCGCTTGAAGCACTTCCAGATATCGACCTTGCACTTTCAACCCTGCACCCGCACATCTACAGATCAATCTCTCACTTTGGAGGGGTCAGCAACAATACTATTTATCAACTCTCTGCACCAGCCGCGATCTACGTACCAAAGCTGAATACCAATCAAGGACACGACAACGCAGCAAGAAAATACCTTCTTCACCATGCTATCTCCGGAGCTGCGCCTCCGAATCTACGACCTGCTCACACTAGAAAACTCGATACGCTTTGTCGTCGAAATCGTCAACATTGGCCGCACATTCAACCCCAAAATTCACGATATTGACGATTTCGACGAAGACTTGAGCCCTAACCGTGCTCAGCGGCACATTTTCATCTACCGTGAAGGGCTACTGGGCCCGCTCGAGCCTTGCACTATGACAGAGATCTGTCGCACGATGACCCGCGTCAGCAAGGAGGCATATGTCGAGTGGCTGGATTACTTCTGGAAGAGAGTGGCCGTCAAGTTCCGGCTCGTGGACCTCGACCGCTTCGTTGGCGAGCAGATGTATCAGGACACAGACCTCAAGTGGCGATTCCCGTATCGCGGCATTCAAAAGCTGGAGATCAACTTCGCCCTCAACAGCGGTCGCCCCTACCCCTGGAACGTCGAAGAGAAGATGCACAATCGCAGTGACTCGAAGGCCGACAATCGCGGCACAGTCTACATCTACCTCGATCCCAACACGAAGACCTTCACAGCGAAAACGCTGCCTCTGGTGCAGCAAGCGAGGATGCTCGCGCAGGGATTTGGCATGGAGTTGTTGGCAGTGCGGTAGACCAAGGCTGATGTGTACGCGATGGTCACTGGCCTGTACAAGCAGCAAGCATTGGAAGGCAACATGGTGATGGATATCATTCTACAGCTTCGGAAGAGAAAGACCTCCACACGGGAGTGGTGGGCTCAGTTGATGCGCGAGGGTCTGCCGTTGTTTTAGTCTGGAGGACCGACCTGGCAGAAATGCAGACGGCAATGCAGTGAGAGCCTCTGGCAGGCACAGTCGAACGGCCAGGCCCATGTCGAGTTGATGGTGAAGCTGATGCCAGAGTTGAGAAGCGGCGTTTCAGGTGGCCAGTAGTCGAGTAGAGTTGAGCATGTGCCAGGCTTCAGCGTTGCTATAGTGCAGTAATCCTGAGCCGTCCCTGGCGGCCAGGTCTTGACGCTAGAGTAGCAATTGATATTCGAGAAGTCTTCATGCCTTTCTTGCTGGCTATATGACTTCTTGGTCATCCGTCTGGGGCATTACCCCTCTTTTAACAAGTCGGAGAATATGTGAATTTGTGTGAAAAGGCCTGCATGCATTCACGCCACCTTGTGACTGGTAATTAAACAGTGAATGCTCGCAGGACATGCAAAATGCGCTAGTCCGCGGCTGGCTCGGCTCCTCTCTGAGAATTTCCCTCCCTGTATTTAAGCATTTCTGTCTCCAGCACCACCGAGTTGACATCACCAGAACAACTCATTCCTCATCATCATCCACTCCGTTCTCATTCAACATGGCGACCCCAAGTATCATGCAGGATGTGGACTACTTCTTCACCGTGCTCCCCGCAGAACTGCGTCTCCGGGTCTACGGACATCTTTTGCAGCCAGAGTCACTCCACTACGAGGCCAGAAGCATTACTGTAGGGAAGCAGAAGCGTTTCGTCAACAATTCACTCTTTGCCGCTCGCGCTCCTATCTTCCGCGCGCACAAGAAACTCTACTGCAACCTAAGACTCGTCTCGAGGGCAGCCAAAAGGGAAATTGAGCCATTCTTCTGGGAGCGCACGACTTTGCAGTTCGCAGTCATGAGTCAAACCTATTACCCGAAGCCCTACCTCGAGTCAGACCAGAGAAACATCATACCGTTCCAGCACGTCCAGAAACTCGAGATCAACTTCTCCTTGCATGACGCCACCCATAGCGGCTATTATATTTACAACCACGACTGGTTTGCTGACCACCGCGGCACGGTTCGCGTCCATCGTGATCGAGATAAGGAGAAGAACTATTTCACGGCGAACGCTATCGCACAGCAACTGGTCAGGCGCGAGAAAGGTTACGGCATGGAGATGTACGCACTTCGTTGCGCCGAGGCGGACGTGCGTGCTCTCGTTACGGACGTCACAAGAGAGCAAGGCTTGGACAAGGACTTGGTGGAGGCGATTGTTGATGAAGTCGCCGAATGGAGGTGGTTCGACATCAAGACATGGGATTCGATGCAAGAAGATCATGCTCATTGAGCCGGTCCCGTCATCGGTATAGCAGTCATCCATTGCTCACAGGCATCGAGGAAGGAACTGTAGCAGGAGAGCACAGAGGCGAGTTGCTAGCACATTCGGGCCGCTCCATAGTGTGATCGGTTGAAGCATCTTGGTCGTCCTTGGTTGGGCGGTTGACTGAAGGGTGCCGACATCCAGATGTAGACAGCAACAAAATCGCCATCAGGTAATCCATCACTATTGCTACTGACTCTCATGCCTCATGTATTACTCTTCTGATTATACGCTTGCGGGAAGCTATGATGCCTGCTTTACTGCCTCCAAACCTCGATTTGAATGTATTGTGTGCAGCGTCCAATGATCCCGATCGAAGAGCTTGAAAGAACATGCACCGTTCTAGACTTTTCGCACCTCATCTGTGCCCCTCAAGCAAACAGTCAGTGTGGTGGATAAGAGCGAGGCTCTGTGCACAGGCAAAGAGATGAGTCATCAGACAGAGATCACCCTTATACTAGTTTGAACATCTTCCCGGACCCTACCCTTCGTGCTTGCATAGATATACAAAGCTACGCAGAGTCCTGTGGACTTTGACTGAGAGAGTGGGCTCAAGCAAGACCTGACCTTGTACATACGACTTATCTTCCTGCAGGCAATCGATTAGCATACCACGGCGCGTGACATGGCACGTGCAACGGCCCAAGCGTGGCACTACTGCTCTGCTTGCGAGGCCTCGAAATCCCCACCGTCCACCTCTCCAATCTTTTCTCTCGTGTAATGGCAGAGTTGTTCACAGACTCTTGTTGAAGCCAATACAGCACCCATGGCACCGCTCACAAACTACCTCGAGTTGCCGACTGAGTTGCGCCAACGAATTCACAGCTACATATCGCCTGTCAACGCGATCCGCTTCCCTGCTTTTACCATTGAGATCATTGGCGAGCCGCGAGTCACTATTCAAAAGGCTCACGACGACGAGTCCAGCTCACTGAGAGCGCACTACCGCAACCTGTGTTTCGTCTCCAACAGCGCGAAATCCGACATTGAGGCCTTCTTCTGGGATCAGGTCGCACTCCAGCTTCTTGTCATCGATGGCTCACGAACCTCTAATGCGATATACCTCAAGACGATGGATCTTGGCTACGAGATTCCATTCTGTCGCTTTCAGTATCTCGACATCAACTTTGAGCTGAACGACGGCTACCATTACGGACCTCACCTACGCTACGATCAGTGGGACTCCCCGAATCGCGGCAGTGTCCGATTCAACTCGATTCGCGTTATGAGAAGACCTTCTTCATAGCACGCCAATTGCCTTTGTCTCAAGTTCCAAGGCCGCCTTTTGGGATGGGCATGGAATTCCACGTCTTGCGCATTAGTAAATGGGACATCTACGACATCGTGGAGGAAGTCACGACAGAGGATGGGCTGAGCAAGCAGATGGTTGATGAGGTTGTTCTGAAGGTCACGGGGTGGAGGAAATATCAGCTGAAGCAGTACGGGGCGAAGGCATAGAGGGTGAAATGAAGTTGCATTACATTGGCCAGCTGGGCCAGGGTGGTTAGAGCGTAGAGCTCAGACTTTTTGCGGAGCGAGCATTGCCCGAAACAGGGCAAGCAGGCCTATGCAGCTGACAATGATTGTACTCAGCCCGGTGTCCAGTTCCCATCGTCCATTTTGATTCCGAATACCCTGGTCCCAAGCGGTCGCAGCGGACTGTCGAGTCTTCTATCCTCATGCGTACTGCAGATGGGTAAGCAGCGCTAGTAGTTGCTCAGGCAGCAGAGAAATTAATACAAGGCTCCCGACGTGTTGCGCAATCCATCGAACCTGTGGATGCTGGATTCCTTCTAAGCTGTGAGTCTGTCCAGAACTCGCGGGCCCAACATGTGATGGCGCCAGTGAGACTTGCAGCTCCAGCTTTCTTCCCACCCCGACTTGATATTTTATTTGCACCGACGCTACAACCTCGCACACTGCTACATCTTCCCAACATAACTCCAACTATGGCGCGGGAATTGACATTCTTTTCGCTTCCAATGGAGTTGCGGCAGGCAATTTACGACCTAGCGATGCCAGCACGCACGATCCGATACGGCGCGATATACATGGCCAACCAAAATGCCGACCAGCAAGAGATTGCTATCCTCTTCCGCTCGCCCCTCTTCCGCAGCCCCGCCCGCACGAACTCAATCAAGCTGTACTGCGCCTTCAGTCTCGTCTCCAAGCAAGCCAAGATCGACTTCCAGAAATTCTTCGGTGACTACAACACCCTCGAGCTTCTGGTCAACGACCTGGACAGCATCTCCGGAGTAACCAGTGCCACCGACGACCGTACCAATAGCTTCCCATTCCACCTGATGAAGAATATCGATATCAATCTCAAGCTTCAGCGCGGCACGCACCTGCTATACTACGGCGGCGACTACGCCTGGAACATCGAGCATCGAGGCATTATTCGCATCCATGTCAACCACCGCAGCGGTGATAAGAGATTCACCGCGACAAGCCAACCATTGCCAGCTTCGGTAGCCGCCTGGGCAACACAAGACCGTGCAGCTCGCCTGGACCGCGCTGAAGCAGAGATGAGGGCAGTGGTGGGGAATGTGACGGAAGAGGAGGGTCTGACGAAGCAGGTGGTGGAGATGGCTGTTGCTTCACAGGTGCTGTTGAACCTGGAGGAATTCAAGGCGCGCATGTGGAGTCTGGGCAGTGAGAACTGAGTTGACGTGGGCTTGCTACTGGAGGCCGGACTACTGCCACAATTTTGATATGACTAAGACGGTCTATGCAGACCATTTCTTGAGTAGCTTCACGAATGAGGCGGTGTTTGAAGCCTGACACCTACCATCCTTCTGCGTCATCTGCAGCGGTACTATGCCCTGCACGAAAGACAAGTCCAATACTGATGCACCCGGTGTGACATATTGGATGCAGTAGCAGATGTACACACCTGGTGCTAAGCCGCCGTCATAGCAGAGATTAGAGATCACGATCTTCGGTGAATGTCACCTCGGGCTTCAATATGCATTTTTGATTTCGCTCTGAGGAAACTCTGGCTACATCGTCGTCCCCTTCAACAAGCAGTGACGAAGGCTCATAGATCTTATTCGTGCTCACTCACACCGTTCCTGACCTCAACGTTGACCATTTCTCAATACCCAGCATGTCCAAGAACGCCTGCTATGTCTGACATCATAGAATGCAACGTGCCCGGAACCAATGATTCCCCTGTTCCATCACTCCAATAGCCGTGGATCGATGTTGAGCATCGATCCTCCAACCTGACGTACATCACTTTGCTCCTTGTTTCTGGTCTCCCAATCAGCGGACAGGTGTTCCAGCGAAACCTGATCCATGATCGTGGCAGGCTGCGAATCTTCCAATGTGTCACGCATGTCTGTCGAGCCAGCGAGCGCAGCATCAATCCATTGAAGCTCCTGCAAAAGCTCGTGTTTGCGAGCCAAAAGGGCTTCCTGATGGAGGCTCGCGAATCCTTGGGTCTGTGTTGTCATCAGACCCGAGAATGACTGTTGATCAGTATCTGTGCTCGTCGGTGCGTGAACCGGTTCCAAAGCTGATTTGTGTTGTTCGTGGACTCGACGCGATTGCGGATCCAGGTGTCCAGGGTTCGATACTCCCTGCAATTCTTGCTGGGGCACGAAGAACGGTAGGTCATGCTGTGCGTGATGCTGCTGCTCTGCCTGGTCAAAGGTCGCACCGTTCATGGGTTCTGTAATTGAGTGTCGATTTGGAGACAGGGTGTTTGCCCGGGCCAGCCATTCTTGCTCGTCTGACGAGAACTGTGCTTGTGCTGAAGCAGCATTCTGAGGGTCAGCCGGCGTTGGAGTCGACCGATGCATAGCTCCTGTTGGCAGTGTATTTGTCTGATTTGAAGAGTCCGGTACTACTGGCGTGTTGGAAGCCGCAAGACCAAGACCAAGCAAGTGACGAGACCTCCGCAAGACGCGAGTCCGGTGTGCAGCATCACTTCTCAGTGTAGTGAGCTGAGCGTCAAGCGCAGAGTCAAACATGCCGCCTTGGATGTACTCCGCGGAACCATATCCCAAGGCGTGAGCCGCGTTGACCATTTCGTCTAACCTGGGCCGCCATTGTGTCTGCTCTCTGCTGTCCATCTCCTGCTGCGTCAAGTGCCCATCGAGATTGCAGACTTCGATCCAGTCCGGACTGAATCCTCCCTTTGTACTGCCTAGGCGGAAGCGATTTGAATAGTGGTTCCAGAAGGCTTGGTCTCCGATATCAGGCTGCGTAGGATTTACCGCATTGTAGACCTGTGCTCGCGCCGAATCATTTGGCAGACTGATGTAGTTGCGAATCAAGAAGACGTCGGTCGTCCCACGCAGGTCCCACGAATTTCTAAGCCTTGCCATGATGGAGCTGTCCCACAACACTGTGAAGGCAGTTTGTGGCAGAGCCTTTGGGCAGGTCTAAAGCCTCAAGCTCGGCTATTTGACAAGAGCTTTGGAACAGCAACGTGTACCTTTACAGGACATCAAAGATCCGCTTGCGAGCAAAACAAGGAATTTAAGAAGCAACATTCATGGATTCTCTGGTTCATCTTGTTCACACAAACAGTGCTGTTAGAGCAGAACGAGTGACTAAAGACAACATAAAGAATACCATCAACAGGACCCGCTGCAGCAAGCCGTCAGGACACCCTAAGCACAAGCACACTAGGCAGCGGCATGGACCAGTCGCCGCGCACTATCACTGCATGTCGGCTCGGCTCGGAAGAGGCAAGATCTCCCGAGCTTAGGTACTTTTATTCCTATACACGGCTGCACGCACGAGGGGAGCTCATCGGGATGAATACACCAGCTCAGTCTACCTCAACCTCCGTACCACTTCAACAGCTCGTCGTCGACAACCTCTTCCTCCCCCGCCCCCCTCTCCTCATCACCATAGTCTTTCGGAAGGAAGTGAGTCGAGATCTTGACCTTGCGCGTCATGATCCCCTCCAAGCCCATACCCTCATCCTCCAATTCGATCTCCGTCATGTCCTCCTCCTGATCATCGTCAGAGTGCTTGACCTCCCTGCCGTCGTGAGCAAAGTCGTCCAGATCTGGGCGGATAGCAATCATGCGCGGATCGATTGTGCCATCGCCTGGTGCGACGTAGTTTACACGAGGACTGATTGTCGAATTAAGAGTGGTAGATGGTGGCTTGTCATGACGAGACCTGAGAGTCACGCCCTGGCCCGATCGAGTTGTGCGCCTGACGGTATTACTGTTGGTGGTGTTCTGCGCCGCCTTCTTCTGTCCGCAAATTGGCCCTGCATGCTTGAGAACGGCAGGTCTCGGTGGAGGAGGCATCAACGATGCAGAGGTGCCAGGGTGAGTGCACGGCTGCAGCACATCGGTGCTGGGCTGATTTGAGGCGACTGTAGGAATTGGACGTGTGGCGGTAGTGGTCGTCTTGGGAAGCAATAGCTTCACTGACGCTGGTAGGTGAGCTGCGGGCACGTCCAGCGCCAATGGTTGGCATGGTTGAATCAGTAGTGTGAATTATGATCTTCGGGACCGGCTCCTCATCATTCTTGGAGCTCGATTGACTGGTGTAACGTTTCCTCTTGTTAGGCAGCATGCCTGGATCGCTCAGGGCAGAGCGCAAGTCAGAACGGGATTGATGCAGGGATGGCATGGAATGCGTAGTGACAACACTCTTGTGTGAAGCTGATGTGTTTGCCAGTCCAGACTGAGAAGTGAAAGCCGCATTGTGTGCCTTCAAAACTCCAGTGAATGGCGCAGTGCTGAATGCACTGCTTGCAGGCATCGATTGATCTTGCTGAGTCTGGACAGTGAACGCTGGAGAGCCACTAGCAACAGTGTCGGAATCCTGAGACCTGTTGTCATGATAGCTTGGCTCTTTAGGATGATTACAGAGCTCTGGAGGGAGGTTTGGGTGGAGATAGCTAAGGTCGAACAGGTCTCCAGTGATGAGATTCCACGGGTCGGCTTGCTGAAGTGGATCGTGGGCAGCAGGTGGAGAGACGACCCTCGCATAGGTCTGATAGCTCTCAGCAGTGCCAGAGCTGTGTGTGTGACCTCGGTCAAAAGGGATGCTCTGTGCAACGGGACCAGCTTGCAGAGCAGGTGTCGACGTAGGACCTGTAGGCGTAGGTGGTGAGGAGCTTGCGGGCGACGCGCTCGAACCTGTCGTTGAGCTTGGTGTAGGCGTCGCTGTGGAGCTCGTGGTAGTTGCAGAAGAGATGAAGGATGAATGTCTGAGTGAGTGCTCTGGGCGCCCATGTACCCGCCACTTCCGGAAAAGCTTCTGAACCGCCATGTCCACAGGATTCTGCTGGCGGACAACAGCTTCACCACAGTCGCGGATGGCTTGCTCGATGTCTCGCTGTCTCGTCAACCACAGCGCATTCAGATGGCCGGCCGGCTGACTACCGTCCAGGTTGCAGAGCTCGATCCAGTTGATGTGAATGGCCGTGTCGTTGCGGTGTCGCTCACTCATGGCAGAGCTGTACGAGGTGGTCGGGATGTCTTTTCCATGCAGCTTGTTGAGGACCTTGACGCGCGCTTCGCAGTTCTTCAGGACGTAGAAGTGCTGGATGAAATAGCCATCTCGCCTGAGGACGTAATTCCAGCGTGTCATGGTGCTGCTGCCGTGGCTGTCACGATCACAAGCAGAGATGGGTAGTATAGATGGATTGTGTGTGCAGATATACGACGAGAGACTTGTGTCGTCTCTTGCAAGTTGCTGTTCTCGTGAATAGAGCCGCTGCCAGGGATCGGCACGCGAGCCTGGACACTATCCGTTTCAGGAAGAAGCGCTGTATTTCGCGTGATGTCGAAATGCGCGAGTGTGCAAACCTTTGCGGTAGATATGTGGATTATACAATGCCATGTCAGTGGACGGGAGTAATGCCAGAGAGGACTACACCAGGCTCAAATGCTCCGGAAGCTACCCAGAGCTGCCAGCCTGTCATTCTTCAACGCTTTTTGGCGGGCTTTAAGATGTTCCAGAGAGCAACACAAAGATATACATACCCCGCAACGCAAACCATTGTGCCTCCGAAACCTCTTTGCAAGATGGCACATGGCTTCGTCAGAGGGTCGGATCTGGCGTATAAGTTATTCCATGTTGACACTGCTGAACAGTACATAGACCTGTCATTGATACCAGCAGTCTTCTTTCTCGTGCGATGCTACTGAGCTGCTTTCTGCAATGTGCAACATGCAACGGCCGCATTGACGTCGCCTTGGCTTGAAGGATCGCCGCGGTCTAGGCGACTGCTTCTCCTCTGCTTGGGACCCACATTTGCACCCCCACGGCAAGGCGGCACAAGATGTCCGCTCCGTGCTTCGATCTATGCCATTCTAACAACAACCTCTTCACCCGCCGTTGTTCATTGCAGTCTCCAGCCAATCTGAAGACGAGTACCTTTCAGCGATCATCAGATACAGCTTTACTGCAGCCATGGCGGACAGCGATCACATGACGGTGCCTTTGAAGAAGGCTCACGAGCTCGACAATGATCGCTACGAGGCAGCTGTGGTCCACAACAGCACCGCCCATGTCCCGCTCCTTGAACTGCCGGCTGAGATCCGCAACTATATATGGGAGCTCGTTCTTCCAAAACGCGGCGGGTCATTGATCGCTCGCCCAGGATCTCATCGCCTGCAGCTTGATTGGCGCTCCGGCGGAACATCTTTCGTCGAGCCTGGCCTGCTCCGAACATGCCGCTTGATACGGCAAGACGCAGTAGGCCTCTTCTACGACAGCCAGAGCCTCATTCACAACGTGGCTTCGACAACACAGTTGAAACAGGCCATCATGAAACCTAGTCCCGCCGCCATACACTCCTTCTTGCGCCGCCATGATACTTTTAGCAGCCCGGTGGTCAAGTACGCCCGCAGCATGGCTTTGGACTGCAAGATCACGTTCGAGCATGACTGTTCCGACTACCAAGAGTTTGAGGCTCTAGCGAGATTCAGACTATTGCGCGACAGATACCACTTCACAGTTGAGGTAGCAATCCGCGGCTGCGAGCATCGAAACGAGGCAGTGCGCTGGGATATGGAGGAAGCACTCGGTGATATGGTCGAGGAGATACTGAGTGGGTTTGGTGAGAGGAGAGGGAAGCTCATTGAGGCCAAGTGCGGAATGGTGTTGAAGTTTCCCGAGGATGACCGTCGCTGAAGGGTCATCCTCATGAATGCTGCGATGAGTGCATTGACAGTCACAGCACGGTTACGATGCCGTTGGGTTTCGCTCAGAAGCGCAAGCAGGGCTACGAGACTGGCTCTACCGATGAAAGCCGGAAGGTCCATAGAGCAGGAGAGCGGCAGGTCAGTTTGTGACGGGTTTGAACGGTATGTCAGTGGGACAGGTCTGACTTGAACGTAGTTGTGCGATGCAGAACTTTTCTGTTCTGAGATCGCAAGGCTCACATGGAAATGGATCGTCATGTTTGTAAAGCTATCAATGGTGCTGCCTCCCAGGCACTCTACTGCGTCTCGAAAGGGTATCAACAAAGAGGTTTGAATGCTGCACTGGGAGAAGATCACTTTTGCTGTAGCAACACATTGTCCTCGCTTGTCCATGAAATCGCTTTTCCACGCCAACGTCGTCAGCAGCTCCTCATGTGGTGAAGGCCGTATCACCTGTATTGTGATCAGTCGTGAGGAGTATTGAGACCATCCCGAGCCGGCGTACCTCGCTTCACGCGAGGCTCTCTTCGCGACATGCTAGCGTGCGCAATTGTTGAACACTTGGTCAGCCACTATAACACAAGTCCTCGGATCTTGTCGACTCGAGTTTGGGAATCTACATATCGGCCTTAAAGCAACGATCTCATTCTCAGCAATCACTCACCTTCACAGGGTTGAGTGAGATGCCGGCTGAGCGACGAGCATCTGGCCGTGACATTGACCACCATGGCGAATGCAGCTGCGGATTGGATGGAGGAGCAGGAGAGACGGAGGAAGGAGGAACTACGTGGCTGAATGGAAGAGAATATGGTCAAGCAGCTGGGACTGGATGATGGTTCGGGAACGGTTCCGGAAAGCTGGGAGTCAGACGCACTGTAGCGAGGCCCACGGAGCATCAAAAGAAGGTGGATGTGATTCTGATGTTGCTGGGCCAGGACCAAGAGCACACTACCCGTCCCGACCTGGTGAGCCAGGTTGATACGGTCACTCTACAGTCCGCACCAATTACTGGCTCTTCTGACTCCAGGATGTTGACATGTAACAGAGGTTGCGAAGGAGCGCAAAGGAGAGGCCGTCATCCAGGACACACGAGACGCCGTCCCATCCTCCAAGACCTCCTCGAAACTCCAGATTCTAGTCTATCAGCTCGTCGCCGACCACGGCACCCACATGCCTGCGCACAAGTAGCCCCAAAGCAGCCCCCGTCCTCTACGCGATATCGGACACCTAGCTGGCCTACCCCTGATAGCTCTCTACATGCTTACATGTGTTCTGACAACATCCTTGCGCCTCATCTAGAGCCGGCAATGGTTCAGATCTGCAAGCTCTTTCAACGTTCGTGAGATGTACTACGCCGGACAGCTTATGCTACACAGCTGTGGGAGGCTCTGGCTTTACGGTCATCTCCCTGTCATCCACGACATCGACGGGATCAGATGCTGGCATCGATACTTCAGCGAGGGAAGGCTGCGTATGCCACGCAGTATCGGAATACCACAATGGGTGCTTTTCAAAGGGGAGAGTGAGCGAGCTGCTCTGGAGTAAAAGCTCAATCTACATTAAGGACAACGAATGTAGTGCCACAATCGAGACCTATGGCTCTCACCCTGACAAGCTCAAGGGAGCTCTTGCGGCAGCACAAACAGTGAAGGACATCATAAAAATGAGATGCCGTGGGTTGCGCACGATACGTATGCCACGCTAATCTAGAGTGGTGGTATATGGCTTGCGGCAATGGCGTCAGTGCAGCGATGGCAAAGTCCTGAGATGGCCATGTCCGGGTCGCGGGAGCGTCGGAGACTGTCCACCCTTCTTTGAGCAGCACGCTTGCTTCCAGCAGATCTTGAACGGGCCTCGTGGATCAGTGTCTACTTGAATGCATTGGGACGTGAAATCACAAGGGCCTGACTGTGCAAACAAGCCCCTAAACCCAGACTCCGATTTCGTTGTTCGTGCTCATCTCGTGAATAGAATCACGCCGATCATTGCACCCCAGGCAATTACCTCAGGCAAGAGTCGAGCCTTGCCAATTACTAGCGTAGCCTTGCTTTTCCCATCGACTTTCCACTTCAATGAACGGATTTCCGTTACGACCGACTCTTGCATCGTGCACGCAAGCTTGTCCCTGCAGACTAAGCCGGAGTCCGCCACAGCTGCTTCCTTCGCGATCTGGTGCTCTACCTCGTACGCCATATATTAAGCAAGAGACACCAGCGACATCCATTGGTGCGCACATGGCGTTGAAAACATTACCTTCGCCCGTTCAGCAGCTCTATAACCTTATTCTGAAGTCCAGCATCTCTCTCTTCCTCTATGGCGACGTACCGTACATGGAAAAGCTCACTCTGCTCATCGAGAGATATGGAGATGCCAAGACTGCTATAGCTGGGATTGAGAAGGAAAAGGAGCATGCTCGCTATGCCTCACTCACCTCGGAAGCGCTGAAGATTCTGCTTGCAGAGCACAACATTCCTGGTCGCAGCAGAGTCAGGTCGAAGAAAGACAGGCTCAGGCTGATCTGCTCAGACGTGGCGAGAAATGCATGGGCTGAAGAGCGGGAGAGGAGGGCAGTGAAGCTTCAGCAAGACATACAGGCAGCTGTTATCCAAGAGAAGGGGATGGGAAAGGTGCTCCTCGCCAATGAAGGGATGATTCAGTCAGGCAGCTGCTACCGTACGATGTCTGAAAGTCATTTGAGCAAGTTGGCGTCAAGAAGGGTCGATGTGCATCCGCCAAAACGCTGGGTCGATGACGCAGTTATCCTTGAGCTCATGAAGCAGGGCCGAGGAGAGACTCTTCGTCCCAGACCTATAAGTGTGTAGTTGCGATGTCATAGGCACCACGACAATGGCAGAAGCTGATATATGTTCTGTCAGATTACCAATCAGCATCGCGCAGCGCGCAGTCGACAGGTCAAGGCTGCTCGGTTGCGCAACACTCCGGCCAACATTCCGATCTTCCAGCTTACTCCTGAGCTCCGTAACCGAATCTACGAGATGGTCTTAGATGACGACGCGTCTGGCACAACACGTACGTTCGAGACTAGGCCGACCCATCACCAGACTGTCACCGACGACGATACATTCCGGCATTGTCACGCAAATACCGCAGTTTGCAGTGCCACCTGGAGCCGCCAATCATCCGCACATGCAAGCTTTCCGTCAGGAGATGCGTGCGATGTACTACGCGCAGCAGCGCTTTGAGTACGATTCGGAGACAGCCTTGGACATTGGTAGCATCATTACGTGGCTTCTATACTTCGGCGACAGATTGAGACTGCTGCAAGCTGTCCAACTGAATGAGCCCGTCTACTGGGATTCGAAAACGGGGATCTTGAACTCGGCAGATGTCTGCGTTGTCATAATGGGCAATAGGGGCAAGGTGGAGCTCGACTGGTCCGACCACTCGAATCTTGACGAGTTCTTGAGCGAGGTGCATAAGATACGCGGGATCTTCAGGATGCTCATGCCGTGGGTCTTGTTTGACGAGATCGAGTTTTTGCATGAGGAGGATAGGTGGGATCGGCTGTTCATTTGACAGCACGACGGGCTGGCAAGCAGGTGGCAAAGCCGGGAGCAAACCTCATGGCGGGCACTCCCGACGAGGAAAACACCTCTTCCATCATATTCCCAACAACCTGGACTGTGCTCAATAGCGATAGGACGGGAGTAGCATGAGTGCTCTAGTTATAAGCACCTTCACAAACCAATGCAAAGCGGAACACGATCACCTCTCATCCCTGCCAGCTTCGAGATCAACTTGCCATCGAGAAGGTCAATGCCACTACTGTGAGCTAAGGCTGCCGTGTAGTGTTCGCGTCTGCCGAGATCTGGGTATTGAAAGTATGTATTCAGCACAATGTCCCATTGACGAGTTGAGACAGGCAACGAGCCTTCAGGCATGTAGCGATGCGGGTCTGTTGCTGACGTAAACTTCGTGTGAGGCATTTTCATAGTCTCCCTGTCACGCGGCAATATCTGGCGGTATCTCCAATTTGAGCCATTCCGTTCTGTAGGCATGGACCCTCATTCGAGCGCTTGTGATCCTCGAGTTTCCAGATACGGCAAGAGCGGGTTTTGCCACCCAGCCGCTAGCGCGTGAATATTCCTCAGCGCCACTCGTACCAAGATCGATCCTTGCAGACTTTCGACACGACTTCTTACTTTACGTTGCACCGCACTTCCGGCCCTCATCTACCGATCACGAGAAAATGGCCTTTGTCGACTATAAAACGCTCACATCCGGGCAGCTAGGCGAGCTCTTGGAGAAGCGTGGCATTGTCGGGCGGAAAAAGTTGAAGACGAGGCAGGCCAGGCTCGCGCTACTGATCGAGCATGATCCAGAGATCGCATTGGAGGTCGTGGAGAGTATCAAAAAGAGAAGGGAAGCTCACTACGCATCGCTTTCAGCGGCTGAACGCAGGCAGCTTCTAAGAGAGCGTGACATACTCGTTACTGGCGAAGTAGAGCTGCTTATTCTGCTCCTTGAGCCAGACGACGAATTGATTTGAGCGAAGAAGCAAATGGTAAGAGTCGCGCAGAACAAGCAACGCACCTTGTCCCGGTCAAAGCCGGGTTTTGCAGCATACTCCAAGCAATACAGCGCTGCATCAAGTAGCAGTCACTGGGCTATGGATCCGGCGAAGCTTGCAAGACTCACGAGGAGAGGGATTGGAAGATGTCCAGCCAGTAAGAATGAGATCGTGCAATTCATTATCGACTTACTGGAACAAGACATCAACGAGACGACTCGTGCCCGGCCCATCATTGAGCATCAACGCAAGCTCCGCCTCAAAGAAATGCACGCCGCCTTGAAGCACAATATCTCAGGCACCGCCCCAGTTTTGAGACTTCCTGGAGAGATCCGTAATGGGATCTACGATCTAATCATTGACGACGACGTCCAGATGCCGGTCAGCAATGTCCAGAGTCAGCCCTAGACTTACATCCATGGTCAGCTTCTTGGAGGTAGATCCCCAAGCTGGCAGCCCGATCCGTGCCGTGTGATTCCGGTAGCTCGCCTGGCTGCGGCCTTCCAACCCTACCTCGAGCCGCCCATCATCCGCACGTGCAGAGTCTTCCGGCTGGAAGCTCGAGAAATGTACTACGCACGACAGTGCTTCTCATACAACACCAAACATCATAGGAAGTGGGAGCCGTCGATTCCAATGGAGCGTATTACAGCCTGGCTCGAGAACTTTGGGGAAAGGTTGCCTTTACTGCAAGGTCGCGAATGTGCATGTCAAAATAAGAAGAAGAGAGGGTGAGTTGCAGGTCACCAGCATTGGGGCACCTACTTCGCGGATGCTGGAGACAGTCCCGACAGCGGCCCGCGAGGTGCAGAATACTGTCGAGACCATGATGCCGTGGGTCACATTCAAGAGACAATGATGTACTATATATGCGGCGAACGGCTGGGTAGCGGGCGGCTGAGTGGTGGAGACCGACTTGCCAGGATGCTTACGGGGCGACCAGCCCGAACAGTGAGACATGTTGTCATCTAACGTTCACTGTAAACATAAGAACCAAGACTTTTCCCTCCATTACATTTTTGACGCAGTCTTCCTGCATCCGACGGCGGAGATTTTGCTGGATATCATGCATGTTGCCAACGCTAAAAGGGCGGGTTTGAGCGCGGATGGGTCCAATGTGTATTTCAACAGTAGTGTGTACCAAAGTCTACCACTGAAAATGGCATTGATTGTTCGAATGCAAGCCAAAGTTTGTTGCGGGCAAATAAGAGGCCTGTGCGCGTTGACCTATGGTCATTGTTCCAGTACCGCTGTGATATATCAAACTCAAGCACCAATAATGCCCTGATGCTCGCCTCTATTTGTTTGACAAATGTATATGCTGAACTGATCGTTCCGTCTACCACAGAGTGCTTCTATACACAGTATGCTCTCGAGTTACAATCCTTGCCCAGTCTTGATGTCTGCACGCCGTGCATGCGTGGTGAAGCAGGTTGGACCTTCTTGCGCTATATTCCAGCAAAGCTGTGCTTTCAAATGATATACCCGAAAACAAGAGCGTCTACGTCAGTCTGAAGTGGCCTCAGAAGTGAGAGCCTTCGTTGATCAGCATGTGAATCAACCCTCGCGGCCCGGTCCAGAATCAAGCTTTCAAGACTTTCGAAATCGCGTCTTCGCTCTCGCATCAAGCTACTCCAAGGCACCGAGTCTCCTAGATCCACCTTCGTCCAACACTCAGCTGCCGTCAATC
Organism: Teratosphaeria gauchensis; assembly: GCA_007113925.1. Lineage (NCBI taxonomy): Eukaryota > Fungi > Ascomycota > Dothideomycetes > Mycosphaerellales > Teratosphaeriaceae > Teratosphaeria > Teratosphaeria gauchensis. Next base: position 146,041 of record VCMR01000023.1, read on the forward strand.
CGCTGCCGCGAACACTCAGCTCCCGCCTAACGAGCGATAGTCAAAGCTACAACCATGGAATCGATCCAAGATTACGAGTCGTTGTCGTCGAGCAAGCTTGCCAAGTGCTTGAAGGAACGAAAAACTCCCGGTCGCGGCAGAGCAACAACAAAGGAAGCTCGAGTCTCGCTTCTTGTTGAGCACCATGCGGAGGCAAAGTCGGCTGGCAGTGTGTACTGGGATGTCGATGATGGTGACTTTGAGAGTCTCGTGGAGCGAAGGATATACACCAAGAAGGCGTGGGCGGAGGACAAGGCGCAACTGATCATACTGTTGCTGGAGCAAGACGCAGCGGAGACGATTCGCAACATTCCCTCCACGCAGCAAGGAGAAGGAAGCTCGCCACGCCCAACTGGAAGCCGCTATCCACCACAACCACACTGAGACCATTCCGCTCCTCGAGCTGCCGGCGGAGTTACGTAACGGCATCTTCAAGCTGGCTGTCGTCGACTCTGAGCCAGTGATCAACAGTCAGAAAAGCTTTCTCGCTACGAAGTCAGGAGAGAGGATCGCGGGCTCCCTCATGCTTGGCCGCTTCCACATGGAGCCTGGACTACTGCGGACCTGCAAGCAAATTCGAGAGGAGACTCGTAAGATGTATTATGCCGAGCAGCTCTTCCAGTACGCTTCCGACAGAGTCCATACATACGTGCGATCTGCAGAGCCCGATGAGATTTTTGAATGGCTACAGCACTTCAGTAACCGACTACCCATGCTGCAGAACGTCGAGGTCATCCAGCGAATCATTCTGCCGTCGTGGAGTCCTATCGAGGTCTTCGCCAGCATCATTGTCCGCGTGGAGGGCAAGCGTGGATCGGCGAGAGTGGTACGTTTGCATCGCCGGGAGCACGGTCGACACGAGGTAAGGTTGGTTATGCATGATGCAAAGGAGGTCGTGGGTGTCGTCATGGAGGCTATGCCGTGGGTTGAGTTCAAGGAGGCTGATCTGTTTGCGAATGAGGCGGCTGGTTATCGAGCTCTCGCCGGATGAGGGGAGGAGTCATGGCTTATGGCTGCTGTGAGATCTTCCATTAATGCAGTTGTGGTGTTGCTTCTTGAAGTGGACTTATTGCTTCGATCAGGTAGCTTGGTTCTGTTGGTCAAGGATGCAAGTCTTGGTGATCGTTCATAGTGTTGCACTATCCTATGTGATGCTGTTCATGTTGTGTTGTGAGCTATGACCATGTAGCTCCGCCAAGACCTTCTGTTGTGTGTCTTTGGATTTTCGTGCCTTCCGCATTCGCTTGCAGCAATCGTACACACTTTCTATCGCAACACACCATCAACCGCTGTCGCTCTCCCGCTCGTGCAATTATCAATCAAATCTATCAATCAACCAATCATGCAATCATCCACTATGGAAATTGCGATTCGGTGTGCGAAGATGGACATGGCTGTCAACAGCCAGTACTGGGCCTTGGGCCGCGATGCTTTGGTTGCGTTGGTGAAGAGAAGAATCGGCTCGGTGGGTATAGAGCAGCTGGAGAGGATTGACTTGATCTGCGTCCTTCTCCACCAAGACAAGAAAGAGACGATATCACGCGCAAGCGATCGCACTGCTCGTGATGCAGCGGTGAGAGCTGCAATTGCCCACAACAGCACGGCGGCCATTCCGGTCTTCAAGATCTCGGCCGAGCTCCGCAACCGCATCTACGACCTGGCCGTGCTCAGTGAAGAGCCGGTCTTCAATAGCGCCAGCCATTTCCTCGCCACCTGTCCCGAGCACCCGGCCGCAAGTGGCAACCACCTGCCAATCTCCACCATTGGCTGCCACTCACTGCGCGCTCATCTGGAGCCAGCGTTGCTGCGCACGTGCGAGCTGTTCCGCTCAGAAGCCTACCAGCTGTACTACGGGCAGCAATGCTTCTCGTACAGCTCCAGCCGACTGGACCAGCCGGCGGCTGGGTTTTACGCGGACTCGCGGGACGTCGGAGAATGGCTGGGCAAGTTTGGGGAGAGACTGCCGTTGTTGAGGAACGTGCAGATTGAGCAGAGAATCCGGGTGGAGACGGGCGTGGCGAGGGTGTATGTGAGGATCAGGGGGGTCGAGGCAGAGGTGACCATTGGGGGATACACCGGGTGGGAACAGGACCCACAGGTGAAGGATGCGACGGTGAGGAGCGCGGAGGCGGTGGTAGAGGAGGTCAAGGCAGCAATGCCATGGGTCAAGTTCACGACACCATGGTGATGTGGGCCGGAGAGGGACTGTAGCGCCGACTGTCGTTGACGGTGACAGACGACGGCTGGAAGTACGAATTTAAGAGGGTAGGCAGTTGAGACCACTGATAGTAAGAGAAGATGAGAGTAGTAAGCTCAACGATGACGGCACTCTCTGCCACATCGATGCGAGTCACCATAACTCAGGTCTATCAGTGATGAGAGAGAGTAGCGTCACCAGGATTACTTCAAGCATGACTGATGTCAGCATAGCAGAAATGACGACTGAGATCTCAGGAGAATGATGAGCTCATGGTACTCAGACGTGGCAAGGATGTAATCAATATGATACTGTTCTAGTCTGGTATGCAATGCACTATGCGCCGCTCCAAGCCGCTTACTTACTATGCTGATCGCCATCACGAGGCCCGAAAACGATGGTTGAGAACCGTCCTCGTGGCCTAGTGAGCTTGCCGCTATACTGATTCTCGTGCTGCACAGGAAGAGACCAGGGCGGCAGAAAAGAATTCTAGAGACCTCATATGGCCTCGAGCAGGAGGCTCACCCTCTTCCAGAGATGCCATGATCAACCGACCGCTCATGCTCTGCTGTCCCCTTCCGCAGTTCACACACGAGCAGAGGTCCAGCGTCTCTTGAAACGGCATGCCTGCGCTCTCAGCATCCTCTGTCCTGCATCAACACCAAGCAAACAACAGCCGGCCGAGGCTCTCTGCAAGGTGATGATCCCGCAGCACTCATGACGCCGCCAATATCATATATAGCTCCAAGCCCAGCTTCCGTGGCTCACGCCAAGTATTACCACCTTTCCCATCTCTTTCTTCCGGCCAACCGCGCTCTTCCAGACGCCCAGTGAGATGTAGCAGAGTCTCTCGTGACATTGCTGCGCTTGGTCATCTCTGGAACTGTAGTCGAGCGACGACAGCGATATATGAGCAAGAGAGATTGAGTGAGAGTTTGGAAGCGGCGCTGGCGGTGGAGCTTGTATATAGAGCTGCAGAGAGCCATGGCTCCGAATCGCTGAGAGGTACGGCTGATGCTTATTGACGCCTAGTGATGGTACTGTCCCTCCCTGATTCCATCGCTGATGCCGCACGCTTCTGTCCCTCGTAGAATCCTTGGCTCGTCGCTGCGCCGGTAGACGAGTGAGGCAATGTAAATAGTAAAGGCGATGATGTTGACGAGCAATGAATAACAGCTGGACGCGAATCAGCCGCTCAGAATTTGACCCGCACGTTGCCACGAGAGCACAAGGGCGAGCAACGTCAAATACCACAGACGACGAGCTCCCGTGCTTACAGCCTCGCGAGTAGTCCTCGTAAGCTTCCGTACATGATTCGGCGCGACGCAGAAGTACTGTGACTGAGCAATGACGATCTTGCGGCAGCGACAGGGCTGGCTTCGTAATGGGAGTCTTGTCAAGGAGAGAAGCTTCCTCTCCAGTCAGCGGCCAGAAAGACCACTGAGCTGATGAAAAAGTAGCAACCTGCCGAAGCAGATACTCATCGAAGTGAGGATGAGCGAGTCACGAAGACCGCCGAGCCGAAGCCCTGGAAGAGTATAAGTCAACCTGCCGAAGCAAGTACTCACCGAAGTGAGGATGGGTAGAAATCAAAAATTACGCTCCTCGCCCCAGTACCCGGCGAGGGCCCTCCAGGACGACGACCAGCGACAGCGAGCGATGTGCGATGCTACTGCATGCTGGAAGGCCGCATGGACTTCATGATCTCCAATGCAGCGGGAGCAAGGTGGTCAGCCCTCCGAATGAAAGATAAATGGAATCCTCCCCCCCGGCATCGCCTCCACTCCCACCACTACACGCGACCCTGAACTTCCCGGGCTCAGCACCTGTTCTGAGTAAGTATGAGAGGAAGAAGAAGAAGGTCGCGAGGGAAAGTTGGAAATTACTTATACCCCTTCTTTGGCGCTAATGCAGTCCGGGACATGCCGATATCAACAAGAGCAACAGCGCGTGATGCCGTGGGCAGTGTAGACAGGGGTCCGCTGCTGGGAGTATCAAGGTCTGATGGTCTGCGATTACTCTACTGAGGGGATATGCGAACCGGTCTCGATCACGTAGAGAGTCACAAGGATATCGCAAACGACGCTGATGGGTGCCTGTACCTAGTTGTTGACCATCGTTGTCTTCATCAAGACCTCCCATACCGTCGATGTGTGGCCATCCTGCTACGTGTGGATCCCCATAGCTACCATAGCTCCCTCACACCAATGTCACGCGTGCGTTCCGACTAGAGCTAGCACGGAATCAGCAGTGAGACTGACTCAATATCCTCCATGCCCTTCTACTGGCACTTCCGATCGCCGCTCTAGCGCCATCCAGAAAACGCCGGCCGTCTCTCTCAATCTTCCTCTTCTTCTTTCCATAATTACAAACGGTAAGCATCTGGCCCCTGTCTTCAACCACTTCCTCCCTCCATGACTGACACACCTCACAGTGCGTTGTTCCGAGACCCACGTAGCTGCGAAGGGGGCGCTCATGAATGCCTTTGTCGAAAGACTCCTTCCTCCACCGATGTCAGCCGCGGTGGCAGCAACTCCTCTGACCATTGCACATCGTTCATGCGTTGGCGGGCACAATTTTTGATGGTTCTCCACGAGCTGTGGCAGCTGTCGCTCTGGGCTTCGGTCACTTAGTCCAACTCATCCAGCTCGTTCATTCTTTTCATCAGTGCCTCAGCTTTTGCTGTGAGCTGGAGAAGAGTCGTGACCGTGAGAATGCTGCCTAGATACTGCCAGCTTCCAGACTTGCAATGTGTGATTGAATGATGCCACATTTCCAGCCAGCCTTACGGCGAAGCTGCCAATGTTTCTCAGATGACTTCATCACGCAAGAATGGACGCCCTTCGTGCTGGCATCGCGGCCTCGACAGCTCCAGCTACAATCATAGCTCAACTGCACCAGCATAAAGCTACGAAAGCAAAAATGCGCGCGCTGGACCATCTTGCCTGGCTTCCATCGTTGACGCTCGGTCACAGTCCCCTTTGGACCAATGTAATGTCAGGATCTGGCACCTCCCACTCTACAGCGCTGTCCCAAAAGAGACCAATTTCCAGCATACAATGATAGAGAAAGATGTGGCACCGCGAGACGTACACGAACGACAACGAAACCTCGAGAGACACCGCTTCGTGACTTTGCACTGGGACGTTCCTGCCTGCGTGCTCGCTGTCCATGTAGAGGAACTGCCTGCCTATGGCGAGTCTAAGTACCTCGATACTGAGGCTGGGTCCGCATGCAGTATTCGCAGCGTGAAGACGCGGATGAGCTTATTAACGGCACCATCGATGCAGCGATGCCTCAGCGGCGCGTGGAAAACTAGCGGCTACATCACCAAGCTCACCAAAGATGCCGGTGGACGCAGTCAGCAATGGTGCTACTGGCGTGGTAGCTGGGTTTTTGCTAATACCTACTCCCACACTTCACATTCCAGGCAAGCCAGCAGCTGGTGACATTCTCATCTGAGGCGAGCCTCCCCGTTCTTGAGCCGCTTTTGCGCGAAGGCCGAACGGTCTCGCCTGAAGCAAAATCACAAGTTCGCGACGACGACTCCAACCCACCATGAGACTGCATCGTCGCGCCCTACCCGAGCCCGAAGTCATTCGCATCATCGAAGGCGTCTACAGTCCTTGTCTTGATATGTCAGCTTCACCAATCAATGCAACCTGCACAGGCAATCGCCTACACAAGAGCCCCTCGACTATCTGCGCAGTGCTACTCAGCCTTTCGGGCTATGGCGATCACGTTACGTACAGCCTGATGCGACTTCATCTAGAAGCGTTACACTTTTTCTGGCAGCAGGGTGATGTCGGCACAAACACAGAAAGACAGCGAGTGCGATTGGCTTCATCAATACCAAAAGAGAAGGCCTGAACGAAAGGTCCGTGGAGCAACGGACACCTTCATAAGCGGCACCAAGGATAGAGGGAGCACTTCAGTATGCTGCTTTTGGTTGAAAGACTGAGCCATCATCTGCTGGTGTCAAAATGGCTCCTTGAATCTCCCTGGTCGATCCTCAGATACAGCGCGTCCGATCGCAGATGCTTGACCAGGACCGTGTGGCTATTCAGACGGATCCCAAGCACTGTTATCATCAGCTCGGCATCGATAGTCAAGGACTAACATAAGCGTGTCAAGAGCAAGAATGTCATATCAGTCAGGCAGCTGGCATCACTGGAACACGGCAGCGCTGTCTTCGGCGATCAAAGCTTCTCCAAGTTGCATAACACAGAGCATGCGAAGAATGTGGCCTGGCGGTTCCTCGCCCATTTTATGGCCAGGCTCTGACACTCTCCAGTCGCCCATCATGAAAACAAGCTATGTCATCGGTCTGCTCTCTCACATTGAGCTCGCGCGGCACGATTTGAAACAGCCAGGCCGTGCGGCGCCATACATTTGCTCTCATGCTGCTGCACCAACACGTTCTGTAAGCGACTTGCACTTCGAGTGTGAAAGATCAATCAACAACGACGGGATCCCAGCTGATCGACTCTACGTGCCCAGATTAAGCGTCCGGATGGTGAGGAACAAATTAAGCAACTTCATGACACTGAAACATCTTGACGCCTATCTCCTCTCCTACAGGACTGTCACATCCGTTTATCGTTCGCCGGCCTAGTCTTGTGCTCAACCTTTGAGCACTCGGAGAACAGGGATGCATTTTGACGTTAGGCTCGCGGCCGGCCTGACAAAAAGACAACGCGACTTACGACAGACTCAGTCGCCGATCACAGCTACAGCCAATCACCAGGATATATCCTGGAGCAAGCGGCACAGGGCACAAGAACTGGTCACGAGATATAGCCTGAGAGAGATTGCGCAGCTACATGAGCCTCGAATGATCAGGAGTCATCGTTGCTTTTGTCGACGCTCGGTGTCGCCGGTCAGTACTTTGAGAGGACGTACCAATTTCTCTTTGGGCACCAACAAATAATACTGGGCTCATGAGATGACCGTTCTTGATTTGCGACCAATCTTGCACTTCTACATCTTGGTCGTACCATTGTCCATAGCTTTCAACCTGGCGACATTTGCGCGTACTCGTGACGAATCCATCTGTGTCGGTCTGATGCCCGCTTTGCCGCATCTGGCTGTATGCTTGAGTATATGCGACGCCATCGTGGGCTGGGATCGTATCAGTAAGGACGTTCAAGCGGGGAGTGGATGGCACTGCAGCAACCTAGACATCGCGTCTGGTGACTGTGTCATCGCCACACCCAGTTTGTTCGTCAATTCATGCGCTTCCGCGAATTGCCTGGCTCCGTGTTTGATGCCGGCGCCTGTGTGCACCGTGGAGGCAGCTCAGTACCCTATTTGGACCAACTAAGTGAATTTTGGCCTTCGGATGCCACTCAGGTGTCTTTCATCACTGCAGTACATTCGGATCTGTCACACACGCGGCCGCTTCCATCTTGATGTGCACAGATAATTATGTATCAGCTGGTTCAAGCTCTTCGAAGATTTTCATATCAACTTTTCAATATCATTGCTGCCCGCGCAGACGATGCCGCTGAGCATGAGCAGAGTGGTTGGAACGGCCAGAGGCTTTGATTGGCAAAGTCAGCTGCAAAGGACATACAAGCTTCCATAGACTGAGCACTCCAGCCGGACACAGGTCTTGCGCGTGCCTACGAGGAGGCCCATCTTAAGTCTGTCTGACGACTCGCGGTACACACGGCTTCCGAGCAATGAGCAACATAATCACTCCTATGCCTCGGCCTTCTCTTAACAGTTTCGACGTCCCGACGACGGAAGAGACAACAGGATCAAGCATTTCCTGACAGGACTCTCTGGGCTATGGTTCGAGCGAGCTCAATACGTCACGTCTGAGAGGTGTCTGAGAGTAGCAGTCGAGCATGCCTAGAACCGCTTCGATGTCGAGTGTCTTGAGAGTGCTGTCCTCTCCACGCAGTCTGGCTGCAGGTGACAAGATCATTCACCACCGTGATATGAGCTGAATGGATTTATTTGGGAGCGACATCACGATGAGGGAGATATGGTTGCAGACCTCGTGCTGGTGCCGGTCCCCACGGATCGCTGACGGCCTCACTGGCAGACTTACAAGCTTCGGATACTACCGGGATTGATGCGTTAGTCGTCGAAGCAAGACCAACCAACGCCATGGACTAACACAGAAGAGGCCCTGTGCGAGACTGGCAGTGATGGGTTCCGGTCAGAGCATCAAGCTCAATGGCGGCGTACTGATTCACGGCTGCCTGTTCATAGGGCCGGACAAGGCAAGCCTGCTCAACCTGACTGTCTGAGCCTGATGAAGTACAGCATGCACATTGTGACCTCCTTCATTACAGCTTACACGACTCGCTGGCGACGGCCAGCTAAAAACATGCTGGCTTCGAGTGACTTAGACAGGAGCATCGCGATCATTGCTTGCATGCGGGTGCCACGGACCCTCGTCAAGCTTAGTCGCCCGTCGTGGGGCCGCATCTGCGTCGAGGGAGCGTCAACTCCTCTCACCGCTAATCACACCCAAGAGAAAACCAACAGTGAGCACTTACCTTCAGGCCGAGAGCGGCCGGTCCTTGCTGAGTGAGATGGAGCATCGTCGCTGACTCGAGGAGCCCAGATGTGCCGAATTTGAGTGACTCGTCGGCGGTGCTCTCGATCGCGTCCTTGGCGGTCTCCGGGTCGAAGGAGGTACGACCGTCCCCAACGTCCACGTTTCCCACAAGTCAGGGGCAGTCAACGACTCTTCGAAGAGCACTAGAGCGCCAAGTACAGTGCCTGAAACAACGCAATCTACCACGCGCGAGCCTTCGGTCATCGGCATGACCGCAGAGACAGCTGGTTCAGACTCGGCTTGAAGATCCGACGCTGTCCTGCATTTTTCTCGGCGAGTGTGATGATGAGAAGGCCAAGCACTTGTGGCAAATCGACACCCACTTGTATCCTCTCCAGGGCAAAGGCAAGTTCACAGGCTGTCACAGCGGCTAAGCAAAATTTTCGAGGTAATGGAGTCCGTCCGTCTGCGGCACCAGATCCTCTCGGCTCGCAGCGGAAGACGACCGCCTATCAGAAGATGATCAGTCCAACGAGCAAGGCCAGATCCAGAGTAACAAGACTACAATTCAGCAATACACGGCAGCTACGACCCCGAACGCCCCTTACGCCAGACCCCACGAGGAGAAGCGTCGAGCCCAGCCCAGCCCGCAGGGGAGAACTACAACCCGTCAGCTCTTATCCACCAGCCAGGATAGTGTGCGGCCCTAGGCGCATTCAATCGACTCTCTGACGACTTTGAGATTAGAAACAAATCAGCTAATTGCCATAACGATTACGACAAGAGCGGAAGGCAGCTAAATGTATCACTCAATGTTGACGCAGCAGCGAATTTCAGCGTCTTTTGGGATAGTGTGGGTCGGCTGGCAAGGTGGACGACGTAGGGCGTCGTGAGGTAGGTTCTAGGAGTACTTACTTTGCCGTTCTTCTCGTGTTAAGGCTCTAGATCCAGTTCAAGCTCGACATGGGGCTGTCTTGTAGAAGACTACCCGCGCACTGGGTTGCGTCTGTGTCGTCGGCTTCCTCTTCATCTGCTAAGTCAAAGAGCGCCGTGGTATAGGATCTGCTCTTAAAAGGCTCACAGTCACTACATCTTCATCTCGCACAGCTTGTTGCAGGACTCAATTATATTATCTCATTCTCATTTGCTAATAGTGTGGAACGTGGGAGGCGGCAGATAGCAAATGATATAACAGCATCATGGCAATTCAGCGTCAAATATGCGCTTGCGGTAATGTTATTGTTGGTCATGTTATCGTTACATTAATCTTGCCTGCCTTCCGGAACGCCATCGCTAACGAATCAATCTCAACCGCGTGCTGCATCGCCTCCACAAGTAGACCAGTATCTCAGTGACCATCCCCAATCCGATCGAAGTGCATGCCGGCCCACTCCCTACGCTACCTCGATATCCTCGATCGTCTGCTCCGTCACCCAGCCAAAATGTTGTCTGTTACTAGCATCCGTGAAGAGCAGATACATGCACTTCTCGCCGTTGATCTCGCAGTTGAGGAACGAGATGAGGGAGAAGTCCCTGGCATTGCTCGGCACCGGATGGATCTGGTTGGTCGCGTTGTTGCCATGCTTACAGAAATGACAGCCGGCGCTGGTGGGAGGGATGCCGGAGAATGGAGACGCGGTGCTTGGACCCTGGTCGATGTTAGCTTGATCGATACAATTGATGGATGGTAAGATTTCACTTACGGCCTGTGGTGCGTCTTGCATGTGCTGATCCTCCTGAGATGCTGGAGCTGCCACGTCGGCAGCGATCTCCGTGCCGACAATCTTCTCCGCTGCCATCACTCTCCTGATCTCTACCATTGCCGTATCCCTCTGTTGCTTCCTCGCCGCCTTCTGAGTCTCGCTCGGACTGTCCTCGTCCTTGATCTCGTCCCAGTTGCGCCGCAAGGCCGGCTTGTACTTCGGGTCCTTGACGTAGGCGTTGGTGACCTTCTCCCACGTCAATTTGCGGCCATCGAAGTTGTCCGGATGGACCTTGCGGAGGATGAGCATCACTTGCTCCTCAGAAAGCGCGGGATTGAACCTCGTCATGCAGAGGTGGAGAGTCTGGCGCATCGCGTGGTTCCAGCGAAGGGAGTCGTCGCTGTGAGGCATGCTGCGTGACGAGGATGTGGTAGTTGGGTGATGGTGAAGTATAGGTCTGTTACTGCTTGGTGTATAAGCTGGAAGCGTGTTGGTCGTTCTTGTTCTGATTGTTGTTGGAGAATGTTGCAAAGGTCGCAGAGATCAACTCAACTTTATGTATTGCCAGCCGTGATTTCAGAAAGACGCACGAGCCAGCATCAGACGCTCGGACACTCGTTCACAAGACTTGCCAGGAAGGCTGGCAACCAGATTCACAATGATTCAGGTATCAAAACGGGAAATGATTGGACAAGACAAATCAACAATGCGCATGGAGATACCAGGGATGTTGCAGAAGGCAAGGATGAGCATGATCATCTGCATGTCCAGTCTGCCAGGAGAGCATCCAGGCAGACAGATATATCCAATGTGGACAAAGCACTTACAGCTCACACACGCTTCTCAGGAAGCTACAACGACGTTGGAGGCGACTCAAAGAAGTCTTGAAAGCTGTCCCTAGCAAACTTGATTGACTGCGCTGTTTGTTGCTTGTCCCAGCCGAGTCCAATGGCAATCTCAATGACAGTCGCTTTGCTTAATCATTGAGGCGTAAGAAGGATTCTCGTTCGACTCATTGATACAGGCGATTGTTTTGATGCACGTGGAAGTGGAGTCTGCCCTGCTTGGACCGTCTTTCTGCAATGAACAAGCAGATATTACGACGTAATCTGCTTATCATAGACACTAGTCTGCCACATCTGCCATACGATCCTGGTCATCTGCAAGTCTGCTCGCACGTGCCTGACTCGTGAAGTGGAGTATAGCGCCGTTTTGCAAGCGTTTCTGAGTATAAGAAGCCTCTCTTTCTCCTTTCCTTCGCCATGACCAAACCTCCAACAACTCGACAGATCCGATTTTCCTCTCCGCCACTTTCCACATCCCGATCATCAAGATACCCAACACCCAACAAAATTACTTCAATACCACCAACACCACCACTAACACCAAGCAAGATGTCTGTCTCCTGGTCCCACAATCTTGACGCCTGCTACACCCTCGCCCTTCTTTTCGACGAGGATGAGTACAAGCACGCCACCACCCTCCAGCAGCGCGCCGACCTCTTCAACTCGATGTTCGGCACCGCCTACACTCCCGACCGCCTGCGCGACACCTGGACGTCCCGCAAGCTGCAAGGCCGCGGCAAGCAGTGGTGGAAAATCACCAACGAAGACCGCTCCGCCCCAGACATGAACTGGCCCGAGCCAGATCAGGCCGAGAAGAATAGGCGCAAGGCCATCAGAGAGGCCCGTCGTGCAGTGGTTGAAGACTGGATGCGCAGGAAGGAGGTAGAGGACATGTCTGGGCAACCATTCATCATGGCTCGTAAGTGCTCGCGCCAATATCACACTAACACAATCAATACTGACACCTAATCAATCACAGGCCGCAACTTCCGCCGTTGCACCGGCCCAACCGACCTGGGTCCCTACCGCGACCACACGATTGCCGACACGAATTTCGAGCTCGACTCGAAAGACAAGCTCATTGCCGAGCTGATCCGCGGCGGTGTCCTGCCCGCTGGCACCACCGATGCCAAGTTCCACTTGGGCAGCGGCGCTTGTGACGAGCTGCGGGACGTGGCAGAGTTGGTGTGCAAGGAGGGCACTGACAGCGATGTCACGCCGGGGAAGCTGAGGGGGAGGGTTGTACATGTGCATGTTGCTTGAGGGGTGGTTGGCGCCTCTCGCAACATGGCGTGGAGGGAGGTGGGCGATGGGGACACGAACGTCGACCCATTGTATGGTGTGGGTGGCGGCGGCGGCGGCTACCAGGGTGGCTTCCATCAGGGCGATCAGCGAGATGAGAGAGGAGGGCGGGACTGTTTATTGACAGGCGATTTAGTAGCGAGCGACATGAGCCAGATACACAGAAAATGATCCTCGCTTTTTTGTACTGATGCCTATTCTCTACTGTTCCCGCTGCATTCATATTACTTGGATCCCGATACTGTAATCCTGCACCACACACCAGCCTGCCCTCAAACACCCTAAGCAACTGCGTTCTCTGAAATTTCGGGCTCTCTGCACAGCGCTCGCAAAGAGACATCAGGCGTCCTGATACATTTGTCTCGCATGGAAGCTCCAGTATAGGCCAGTGGTTCGCATTGCTCAACATTTCTCAATTCTCAACCGACTAAACCTGTGGCAATTGAGGCAGCAAATTGGAGATGCTGCTTGAGCAGCAGGTAAGCTCTATTGACAGGTGCATAGCATCGAAGGTAGCAATCTAAAGATGGCGGATTTCCATCGCTGGCCTCTGAAGTGAGGTCCAATGTTTCTCGACTGTCTATTCGTCAAAGGCGAACCAGACAAGTCAGTAAACAGGTATGTTGTCATTGCTCCTGGCTTCAAACAATGCAGTGCTGCCTTCTGGAAGAATCTTGGTCATGCTGTGCATCATCTAGTGCAGTAGACAGACCCAACATGGCGGGGCCAAGCAGACACATGTACATTGGACTCTCGGAAATTCACCAACAAGATTGGATGGAACAGCCTTGAGACCGTACGAGACTCCATGTAAGCCAACAAAACATCAATACGCCTATGGAGAACAGCAGCAACCGCCTTGAAGATTTTGATGACAGCCACAGACTGCCTCCCTGAGCCAATCGACCAGGAGCAATGCCCAGCCTGCTGCATCCTCGCCAGTCCCAGAAATGTCAGGTCCTCAAATCGCCTCATCGAACGCCATTATCCTCAAGCCCGCCAGAACGCCGCTACTCATACATTCAAGCACTCTGCCCTTCGGCCCTTCACCTGCCCTATCATTCGTACGGCCCAGAAGCCAGCAACCGTGATGCAGAGGCCCGGCATCTACTGACCCTCACCTTGACCTCTCTTGAACGAAGCCATGGCGTCAATGATCTCCTTGGCCGCGCTCTGACTCGCAGGAGCAACGCGAGACATGAGACGGCTGGTGGCATTGCCGGCGGTGGTGGTCGTAGCAGCGGTGCTTGGCTGCAGCACCGCGTCGGCATCTTCGTCTTGCATTTGATCGTCGTTGCCACCAGTAACACCGGTCACTTCAGCTTCAGTGCCGTCTGGCCCCTGACTCCCATCATTCTTACCCTTCTCCTCAGCCGTCAAGTACCTGCCAATCAGATTCCTCAAGTTCTCACCCGTAGTTGGCAAGCTCTTCAACCTCTTCAGCTCGTCCGGATTCGCCTCATCCCACTCCTGCTTCCTCATTGTATCCTCCGCCAGACCCTCCCAGTCAATCTGTGCTTCAGGCCTCTGCAGCTCAGATGGAACCACAATCCTCTCACCGGAGTCGTTCAGTATGTAGTCCTGAGTTGGCTGTGTCGGCCTCGTGCTGTAGTACCTATTTGGCTGTGCGGAGCGAGCTTGGACGGCGGCCATGACGTCCTTGTGGTGGAAGGGCGGCATGATGTTCGTGAGCAACCTGCCTACTGGCGGAGCAGGAAGTTGCTGGGATTGGTTGGTGTCCGTCGCGTCGACGATCGGATCGATAGTAACGCGGCGCTTCTTGTTGCTAGGTTGGTACTTCTCCTCTTCGCTGTCCTCGTCCTCGCTCTCCTCCTTGTAGCGCGCAGTCGTCGTGGTGCTCCTGCGACCAGGGTCGCGGCGCCCCTGCAGGTGACTGGCCTCAGTCTCCTCCTCCTTCTCCTCTTTGTCTGCCTGACTCACCTCGTCGTCCGCAACATTCACCGTAGTCGACTTCCTCTTCCTCTGAAGCTGCTGCGCCGGACCAGGATTCGTCATCTGCTGGCCTTGCGCTGCCCAGTTCCTCGTCACTTCGCCTGGGTTGGCGCGCACGTACTCAAGCGCCTTCTTGACCTTGTTGATGATCGACTTCCTCAACTCCATCCTTCCATTGATGATTGCTTGATCGTCTGTATCGCGATCATCGATCCATGCCCAAGCAACGTTTGGTATCCTGGAATCGCGCTCGGCCTCTTGAGTTTGCTTGCGGATATTCTCCCAGTCCATCGGCTGATTGGCCCATCGAGGACGAGACTTCAGCCAGTCCTTGTATACGTGACTGAAGGCTTCCACTACCTCCTTCTTGGTTGGCTCGAATCCAAAGTCCCTCTCCCAAGTCATGATCAAGCTCCAAGCCGCGACCTTCATCTCGAAGACCCAGACGACGTCGCTTCTTTTCGCATCGATCGGCTTGGCCCAGTTTGTGTTGAGAGTCAGACCGGCGGGAGGGTCGATGGTAGCCATACCGTCTGACGATTGATCGGGAGGCATTGAGGTCATTGGGAGATGCTGTAACTTGATAGAGGAATGTCCGCGTTGCTGTGGATATGGATCTCGAACGCTGTTATTTACGCGTTCGCTAGAGCTATATCAGTGTCGTGAATATGCTAGAAAAGTTCGAGAGCTGTTGATGTTGGGAGTTGTGAATCGAGATATGAAATCTCGAAAAGTGTTGCCGGGTCTCGGCTGTGCCGTGAGCTGTTTCACAAACGCTCCACGACCAAGCCGAAGCAAAGCATGCAGAGCGTAGGCTAACGAATGGAAGTCTTTTCTGACAGATTGCGGTGTTATGTCAAGAGTCTCCGTTATATATGATCACAGAGCTGACATGGACAGGTCTGACAAGGAAGCCAATCAACAGGCCAAAGATCGCAAAGACACACAGTCCCACGATAACAAAGACGGGGCAGTCCCCATCACTGTCCGCGTGAATGTTGAGCAGACCATCAGCGGCCTTCTCGTGAATTCCTGTAATCTGCGGATGTTGCGCATGGCAGTCCAGCAAGTTCTTGATGCTCAAAATCCTTAGCACGGCCACCAGCACGCGCTTGCTTCCAATGGACTGCCTAGGTCTCGCATGCCTCATTCCGCCTGGTCAGTGCCCAGCATGGCTTGACCAGGCCAGTATGGTGGACGATTCTGTCCTTAGCCATCCAGGTCGCTAGCAACGATAACGGCGTCAACGACTCCCGCAAGAACGATCCCACCAACAAAAGAGTCCAGCACCAAGGATCCCACCAACAAGAAGTCCGACGCCCCCAAGAAGCCTGCCAATGGCCAGGCCGACTCTGCCACGTCCGGCGGCTCCTACGAGTAAGTCGAGCAGCCAGTAGGCGGTGCCGACGAGCCAACTGCGCCTGATGCGTCAAGCAGCAAGTCTCAGAAGTCAGGCGAGAACAGAGGTAAGCGCAGTGCGAGAGACAGCAAAAAGACTTTGGGTACTGATGGCGGCATCCGCAAGAAGAAGATCGGAGTGACGAAAGGTGGCAATACAACCCTCCTGAAGCTCGCGAACACTGATTGTCTACGTCTTGCTCTCCTCCGACCCTTCCAGACCACAAACTCTGTGCTGACCCCATAATAGCTTGTCAAAATTGACTTCGCCCTGGAGCTTACAA
Organism: Teratosphaeria gauchensis; assembly: GCA_007113925.1. NCBI lineage: Eukaryota > Fungi > Ascomycota > Dothideomycetes > Mycosphaerellales > Teratosphaeriaceae > Teratosphaeria > Teratosphaeria gauchensis. The sequence continues at coordinate 162,276 of VCMR01000023.1, forward strand.
GAGAGCCGCTCAGTAAGCAAGAGACCGGCGGCATCATTCATGGCGTCTCCGCCAAGACCGTCGCCTCAAACGTCACCCAGTTGTTTGTCAACACTGGCATACTTCCTGCAAATCTTAAGCATCATCCTGTTGCTTGGCTCGAAGAAGACCCTTCTAGCCGCCGAGCCCATCATCTACAATGAGCGCACTGACGCCAAATGGAGCAAAATTTTCAGCATTGCCACGAATACGCTGCTGCCGGCGGTCAGCGGTTCTTAGACTAGTCGCTCGCTGACACCGCCGTTGGAGAGAGTGCCCCGAGAGTGTGCCCCGCAGTCAACAACTGCATCACTTATCCACGTGTTATCCCTTATTAACCCTTATATAAGGTACATCGAGTCGTTGGACTATCTCAGTGGCAATTGAGCTCGATTTCAGGACCTCATTCAAGCATGCCGAAACCTGAGGCCCAAGCTAAGCAACTAGACCGGCAATCCCAACGAGGCGTACGCTCGCCCTTGCCATCGCTGTGGAAGGTCACAGCGCTATGGGCAGGTCTGGCAACGACCTCGCTCTTGCACAACAGATCATTTGCAGCTTCGAGTACAACGTCGCTCTTTAGCTGAAGCTTCATTCGGTGGTGCAGAACGCTGGCAATTCTAGGCGCCAGAAACTTGGAAGGCTCGCCAATCTCTCAGGAGAGATCTAGCTGACTTTGTAGCAAGCTGTCAGCGCAGCCTCCTCATGATGACACACCCAACCTAGCCGCCACTTCCCACCAGCCTGATCTTACCAGAGTTTTGCACGTCCACATTGCTCGGTATACCGAATTGCTAAGACAGTATAGATCACGCGCCGCTCCTGAAGCGCCTTCTCACTCTCTAAACGGAGACCCCAACCGATCGAACAGTCGCATTTGTCCACTGGGCCTGACTCCGCAGTACTACGGACTCATGAACATCACAGGATCAATGCCCTGCCACATGACGACCTGATAATCATGCATGAAATTGAGAACGCTTCTACGCACGATTGAAAAACTCATGACTCTTGACTGCAACTAGTACCTGTGTAAGTCCTCGGAGGTATAGCTATCGATCTTGCAAGCATCAAGTGAGATCTTGCCAGCTTTGGTAGCAGCATTCATGCAGTTGGCATACTCGTGTGCCTCTAAAGTGGCAGACATGCGCAGACTATATCTCGCTAGGTCTCGTTTGTTTAGCAGCATACAGAGGTAGTACGATACTTGCAAAAAGGCCACTATTTGCGACTGGCAGAGCTAAGCGCTGCCCGAAAGCACCCATAAATTGCTGAGGTTATAGATACAACATCAAATGAATCCGAATCTCCCACCTCACCAAGCAATCCTACTTTAATGTCCTTCTCATTGCCCATTAGTGCCTCGAGACGCACCAAATCTGGTCTTGGTGGTTCCTGACAGGTGAAGTTTGCCAGGGCTTCGAGAATGACTGCAGCCAAGCAAGCAATATGTTTTGCGATCTCTGTTTCGGCTTTAGCTGGAGACAATGGTGGCATTCCTGCTACAGGTAAGCAGTCGCCGCATTCACTTCTCGTTGTTTCGATTGCCACAAGCTTGTGACGATGGGTCTTTGCTTCGTGCTTGCTGGGATGTTCCAGTGAATGCTCAGCCTGCAGATCTGGAACCTGCTCAATGCCGCTGTTTGCGTCTCATTGGCTCAGTGAACATATATCTGGCTAGCGTTGGCAGGTTGGCAGGTCCGATCCGACCATTCACAGCTGCTTATTTATTCGGGCACATTGTCATGTGCAAGTGTACTTTCGCAGGCGGCGATTTCTTCTAGCTGTGCTCTGTATAAAAGCTTTGAACTTTCCCACTTAATTCCTGCCTTTTCTTCTACATCCACAACTTCCTCAGAGTTACCGTCAGCAACAAATTTATATCAACCTCTCTACCTTCCAATATACCACTCCGACATCCATCATGGCCACTGCTCCGAAGTTCAACTGGTCGGCCAACGAAGACGCCTGCCACTACCTGATCGTGTTGCATCAGGAGTTCAAGCACCTCTCCCCGCAGCAACGCACCGATCTGTTCAACAGGCAGTTCGGCACCACGGTCTCAGTTAGGGTGATCAGGGACACCTACAACTCACGCTTCCAAGAAGGTCGTGCGCAGATCTGGAAGGTCCACGACAACCAAGACAATCCCGACCAGCAAGAGCGTGCCCGCCGTAACGCCGTCCGCAACGCCCAAGTCCAGGCGGTCAGCAATGATATGCGGGCTCTGGGCCTCGAAGACATGAACGGCGGCCCACCTACTGTCAACGCCGGTAAGCCGCGTTCCCTTCTTCACGATCTGAGAAAGCATGACTAACAGAACGACTAGGCCGCTGCTTCCGTGTTTGCCACGACGAGCTGATGGGCTGCAAGCTCATCGATCTCACCTTCGCGCTCGACACCAAGCAGAAGCTACTGCAAGCGCTCATCGACCAAGCAGTCCTAGAGGAGGGCACGACTGATGCCCAATTCCACCTTGAGGGCGAGGACTGCAGCAACCTGCGTCCGCTGGCTGACGCAGTTGTCGTGTAGGCTACGAACAGTGCCTTCACACCTGGAAAGTTGAAGGGTAGGTGGATTGAGCTGCATTGAGGGCAGCTCGGACAAGGTCAAGGGCAGTAATCGAGGGCAAGAGAAGATCTGCTGAGGTGGTGACTTTGGTGTTGGCGTGGCAATAGATGCTCTTGAGAATGGTTGGCCACGACGATGATCATTCTGCTTTTTTCTTGTTCAATCAATCATGCTCCTGCGAACAATCTTTATTCGTTTATCATCTTCTTGAGACCTCGTGAAAGCTCCTGGCTCATCATTACAGCCACCGTCTAGTATAACAACTCCACTGACCAAATATACGTCCTGTGTGCACCCTAGCTCTGCGCAATCATCCCGTCCTCCGCCTCTTCGCCACCCTGCAGCTCCTTCTCTTATGCCCAAAACCACCACACTCGGCGCACTGCACCTGCTCTCTCGTCCTGTGACAATGCCTTGCAAAGTGATTGAGCTCACCGCAATTGGCGCACCTCAACACCCTCTCCTGCGGGCGGTTTCGCAGGGTGTGCCCAGCTTCGCCACAGTTGCGGCAGATATGCGCCGCTTGTCTGCGGACCCTTCTTGCTGCTTGCAAGTCCAGGATCTCTTGCCTGTGGGTAGGCGCACCGAAGGCCGGGCGAGGATCATCTGGGCCTGGAGGAGGCGCAGGGGCGGGCATGAAGTCGTGGGCCTCTGCTGGCGAGAGGCCGACGATGCGGTATTCATCAATGCCTGTACCTGGTCAGCACCGGGCAAGACCGCGAAGCAGAAGAAGGGCATTGGCACTCACTGTTAGGCCCTGTAATCAGGAGCCTCCAAACGTTCTCTTCGATGTACGTGACTTCTCGCCGCCACTCCACGTCGACATCCTCGTTCCTGTCTCTCCAGGCGTCTCTTTTAGCCTGTTCAGTCATCAGTACGGGTCTGCTACTGTTCGTAAGATTGATCATACCAGCTGTTGAAAGAGCGGTTGCAGCTCAAAGTCGTCCGAGAGTCGATCGATCAGGCCCAAATCGTCAAAACACCACGGCGGCAACACAGCACTGTGCCAGGCTGCTTGCGAAACTTCGCGGAAGAGCCACTGCTGTGCGCTCTGCATATCGCTTTGTGCATAGCAGTCACAGTGTGTGGAGCGCGAGATCGACCTGCCAAGCGAAGTTGAATTTGGCGCTTGCATGTGATCGCACGCTATCAACCAACCACGGAACCTTTTGCCGGCCTCCCTGCCAGGTTTCTGACTTCCAACTTTCGCTCAACGCCCTTTACGTCTGCATCAACACCATCCACGTTCTCTTTTCGAAATCCCGAATACACAACATGGCGACTTTCGACTTTCGCGGCTGGCGCGGCATCCTACATGCTCCAGCATCAGGTCCCAAATACACAGGGAACATCAATGCCCAGCCGATGCCCCCAGACTTTATCATCACTATTCTCCCAGCTGCACTTGCTGCGCGTTTCAGTCACCTCGTGAAGCTCTCTTATCGCCGCTACGTGAAGATCCCAACGCAGCTCGACCCCTACCACCAGTACGAACACTATCTAGCGGCAAGGCGCAAGAACGCATTCGAGGCGAGAGACATTTTTCTCAAGGTAAGAGCGGGCCTGCCACCAGAGCTGAAGCTGATGATCTTCGAGAACGCGGTGCAGAAGACTTGCGGTGTCGTGAGCGAGACCCTCTACCCTCATCAAGTCGGCGTGATGGTGTAGGGCCTCCTCGTCAGCCTCCCGGGCTACATGATTCCCGAAGGCTTCTCACGCGATCACAGCTGGAGCGGTAACATGAACTGTAAGCAGAGCGAGCAAGGGACTGCTGTAGAGTACGTGCTGACACTCTGTCTCAGGCTACGCTCAAGCCGCGAACGTCAACCTGAAGCATGCAACCATCGACCAGCAAATTGAGCAAAACCCCACCACCAACTGCCCTTTGGTCCTCCCAGACCTTCCAGGACAGGTGCTTCACTACCTTCGCCACCTTAGCCTCGATCTCATTGTGACCGACCTTGCCATGCTGCATTCGACGAGGATCACCAACCCGCCAGCTGCATTGCGCATCCTTGATCTCTGCAAACTGCTTAAGTCACTTCGCGTGACGATCCGCTTCGTAAAGCCGCGTCAGAACAACCAGCCGCCAGCCTTCGACATAGCAGATCGCGCCACGCTCATCGCGAGGCTGGTCGCGGCTGTGAAGGGTTTGAGGGTGCCGGAGAAACTCATCCGCATGGGTCCGAGGAGCGACAGTGGTGGACCATGGACAGTGGCGGAGCGCGTCATGCCCGCACATCCGGACACCTACAGTCCGGATGACAATGACAGTCTTGACGATAGCGACGACCGCGAGCGTTGCTCTGGTGATCTGGACGATGAGGAGCTCAGCGACGAAGACTTCGACCGTGAAGAGGATGGAGGACAGACTGATGAGACTAGGACGGATCAGAATGAGGAGGATGGTCGCGAGTATCTCAGCAGCGAGGACTTCCACGACGAAGATCTCTACAGTGGGGACGTGAGCGGCGGAGAAGTTGACGACAAGGATTCCGACAGCGAGGAAAGTGAAATTGAATCTGAGGAAGAGGAGATCGACGACGACGGTCTCCCAATTACTCTTCAAGCGTTGACATCTAGGAAACGTTCATCCGCCTCCGAAAATGAGAGGATGGAGGAGGAGAGTGCTTCGGCGCGCAAAGGACGGACACCCTGACGGATATTTTGCATCGAGAGCAGCAAGCTTGCCGAATACATTTGCCGGTCACCCATCGATCGACGGGAATCGATCCTGTATGCTTTTGCGTGAATAGCAGCTGCCAGACAAGTCTGCCTGCGACGCGTTCTCGTTTGCTGATTGTTCCATAGACGAGCTAAACATCGCGAATGTGTTCTTGGCCGTGATTCATAGGTAGCGGGAAAACATGTATATGAGTATTTCATCATACAGCAGCTTAGAGCGGACTGTATATCCGGTTCTCCTTATGCAAGGCTACTGACTATATCCAACAGACGCTGACAGTATACCATTATGCACGCTGTGAACTGGAGGCCATGAAAGCTTCTTAGCCCCTATCGGGTTCATGACTCAAGTGCTCAAGGTATTGCCCGCCCAGCTGGACAGCGGACATCTCTTGCCGACGGAGCTGGAGTTCGGGTCTTGCATGTGATAGAGCTAGCGGCAGGCTTCCGTCCTTGCTTAGCCGCCTTTGCCAGTTCCTAGACTTAATTTACTTTCTACAGCACGCCATCATTCTTATCAACATCCCACGATGTCGTTCGGACAGTTTGATTCACATGTTGCGGTCAATATGCAGGGATATGGAGCCGATATTGATTACACACAGCTGCCGGCCGGAGGCACCGCAGAGCCTGTTCAGTACGCATGGACTATGCTCCCGACTCCGGGTCTCGTCGAGTCGCGTTTTGGTCCACTGGACAGGAAACTCTCGCAGTATGTGATGAGGAGACGCTCTCTCGCGGGCTCGCTGACGATCGCGAATAGGACCAGCATGGAATCAGGCTTTCAGCCCGACACCATGACTTCCGGCATCGGCATAGCTCTTACGCTTCTAGGCCGTACGCCAACGACTCAAGAATTATTCCATGCCCACATACACGACTTACCACACCTCGGACACCCTTCCCCACCCATGCGCCTCGAGCCGGGCCTTACTTACCATTTCTTCGACAACTCGTCCAGGCACACTACGCCTCAGCCATCTACACACTACCTGAGCATGCCTATTCCTAGTTTCGCAGGTATCGCACCTACTCCGTATGGGTGGACATCGTACAGCACACAAGGCCCCACCAGCGCGCAGTACGAGCTTGTCTCCCAGCGCTATCAGTTCAATGCCAACTACACCGAGCACAACACTGCCCAGATCGCCGATCCACGCATTGCTGAAGAGACTTTGACCGCGCTAGAGGGCCTGCCAAAGGAGCTGATTGGAATGGTCTTCGGATGGGCTGTTGCAACAACCTACGGCGGAATGAGCATTGCACTTCCTACTCCTCAGGACGTGAGTAGCGCTGCCAAGAAGCTCGTGCTATCGCCTGGGGGCCGACCAAGTCTCCTCGTTGCTACTCCGAAGTGTATGGCCACCGCACAGGAGGAAGTTCTCCGCCATGCGACGATCCGACACGAGTTCACGTACAGTGCAGATGTCCTTGCTGCTTCTGTGCATCCACCACTCCCGACATCCATGGTCGCACGGATCCGCCACCTCAACTTGGATCTGCGCCTCTCGGGTAACGAGACCTTCCATCAAAACATCTTCAAGAAAATGGAGGCTGCTGTCCAGGGTGGGCTCAAATCGCTACCGAGCATCCGGTCTTTCGGGCTGACCGTCCGCTTTATCACCAGACGATTGCCGCTTGACACAGCAACGCGCCAGAGCCTAATTGTTCAGCTCGTCCCGATTGCTCAAAAATTGCAAGTGAAGCAGAGGCTCCTTCGCATGGGACCTTGGAACGACACTGGAGGTCACTGGAGTGATTTCGGGGAAATCAAGGTCGCAGAACCATACGCCTACCTCGATGTCTGCGAGAGTGGCGACGAAGATGAGGACGAGTACGAATCTGGTGGTCAAGATTCCGAGGAGGCCAATCTTGCCAATGTGGAGAGCGAAGATGTTTCCGGCAATGAGGTTGATCAGTATGGCCATGGTGATCTGGGGGGTCATGTTACGGATGGCAGCAAGGGCGATAATGATGAGGACGCAGAGGAAGAGGAAAGCAGGCGGGCTCTTGGTATCGCCAAGCAGGTTCTCGAGAACCCAGGTGTCTTCATTGATCTGTTGTAGATAAAGGCTTCAGTGCACGACGACCCTTTTCATGAGCATTGATTGCCTCTGGAGCACAGACTACTGCCGTACGAAGATAACGAGTACGCTATGCTGCTAAGAGCAATACGGTGAGCTCAAGCCAGTACACTGAAAGCCCATTGCTTACGCAATCTGCCCCGTTGCTGGTAGCACAGGTGAGTATCTTATGAACTTCTGCGACATCTATGCTGTTCTGTGAGGCCGCTGCCGTCGGCAGCGCAGGACATCTGCAAAGCCGTTGGGATGCTCATGTTGCTCAGCATCCAAGTGCGCGCTACGAAGAGTCCTCGGACCGCTACATGATCAACCTCAACTACCAGTGTTACATGAATGCCAGGGAAAGCAATCTGCAAGTCTCCAAGGACGCACTGCGCAGAGCAATGCAGCTGCCTCCTGAGTTATCGGCGATCATGCTGGAGCACGCCATGCAGCAGAGTTACGGCGGCTCTGCTCTGGCCGTTCGTAGCGCGTCCGAGTTGAGACGCTATGCGGAAGGTCTCTTGCAGGTCCCAAATCCAACGTTGCATGAGGGCTCGCAGCGTGGGTATACCGAATTCCCTCAACACATACCCACAGCCCAGTCGGCGGTCCTACGTGGAGCAACTATCCAACACCAAGTCTCCCATGAGGCACTCACAGGCATCGCATCAGTCCGTCCACGATTGTCCAACCAGGAAGTGGGCTCGATCGGTCACCTCCACTTGGTGTTCTTCGCACAAAACGGCCAAGGCAACACCTCACAAGCACGCATCTCTGCACTGATCGCTGCTCTTGCAAACCTTAGCACAATTTACCCAAATCTGCAGTCGTTCAGGCTGACGATCCGTTTCCCGTCACAAGCGGACCACTCAACCCGTACGAGCGCGGTTGCTCGGATTCTGCCCGTCATCAGGGCACTGAGTGTCATGGAGGCGCTTGTGCGTATGGGTCCGTGGCGTGACGATGGAGCCGAGTGGGATGACGAGGAGCATATCTTGCCTGCGGATCTCGAGACGTACTTCGCGGATGATGAGAGCGTCTTTGAAGATGGCTCGCAGGATGACGATGAAGAGAGCGAGCAGGGAGAGAGCGAGGCTGAAGAGGAAGCGTACCACATTGAGAGTGAGGAGGGCATGGCGTCTTGGGGCCCCCAAGGAAGAGTCAACTGGCCCAGCAACGGCTCTGAGGAGGTCGATGCCGAGGCTCAGCATGCAATTGCGGAAGAGCAGACGGGTGGAGTACCATCTGCGACGGACCATTTCGACGGTGGGGATGATCAGAATGAGGACGTCGAGCACGCAGAGGGCCACGACTACGAGGACGAGGAAGTCGTTGTTGCGATCGCCAAGCATATCGTCGACAATGCTTGCTGCTTTGTCCGGATTGAGTAGCTAGACGAATGACAACTGTCTTGGGGCTAGAAGAGCATTGTCTCACTGCGGTGTTTGCCATGCGGAGGTAAAGCATTGGTGGGCACAATTATCGATCATGATACATCAACGTGGGATCACACAGTCTTATCATCTTTCCGCCTCAAAGGTAGCTTATCTGCATGCGTATATACCGTCTCGTTGTCAGAGCTGACCAGAGCGTCTTGGCTCTTGCATGTGATCGCACCCTGGCCAGAGTTCGGCGCGTTCCGCCCTGCTTTCTTCCGACACTCAGATTCCCTTTCAATTCACTCAGTTTCGATGGTACTTCACACGCAAGCCACGGGAGCCACGCTGGATCCTGATCTACGGTCAGCACTGGGCAAAGCTACACAGCAAAGACGACCCTCGCCAGTACTCACGCTTTCTCAAGGCCCTCGCCGCCAACGCCACCGCAGCCCGAGAAACTGTGCACAAGATGGAAGGAGCGCTGCCAGCCGAGCTCAAGCTTGCCGTCTTCGAGAAGCTCGTTTCGCAAGGGCACGGTACTATCGATGGCTCGATGGATGCAACCCGTCTTTCCAACATCATGGAAAGCCTGGTTGCCAGGGTGCCGATGCATATTATGCGCGAGGAAGTCGACGGGCATCTCAAATGGTCTGGCAATCCCAAGTGCTCCGCGGCGGCAGCTCGAGCGATCCTCAAGAACACAACGACCGAGCACGAGATCTCAGGCATAGCAAGCTCCGATGACCTCGGGGTCTTTCCGAAGATATCTAGCCCTGCTCTCTATTGTAAGCTCCACGACACTCGACCTCGCGAATCCAAGCATCGAATGACACTTGCATTCATTCACCTAGACTTGCCGCGCATCGACTTGTCTCTCGCGATAGAGAATGATGCCGCGCACAAGAGGCTACTTGCCAAACTCCCACTGCCGTTGCGCGCGTTCAGACTTCTGCCTGTCCTCAATTGGCTTCGCGTCACGGTCCGCTTCATTACCAGTGACCAGCAGGACTTCACTTTTGAGACCCGAACGGCGTTGCTGGCAAGACTTGTAGCGGGCATGGAACTATTGGCTGTGCGGAAAAAGCTCATCCGTAGGGGCCCCTGGAGTGATGATGGTGGATCCTGGGACCCAGTTGAGCACATCATCGACGCGGAGCCGGAGTACTATTTTTAAGATGACAAGGACGAGCTCGATGGTTGAGATGAAGGCGAGAGCAACGCCGGCTCCGACGACAGATTTGTTGACTTCGGCGCAGATGGGGACGGTGCTTGCGACGACGACGTGGACGAGATGATCCGTGCCACTGGCGAGCAGATTGCTGACAATGTGCAGGTCTCTGTGCGCATCCGCTGATGGCGTGAGGACAGGCGCATTGCTGAACTGCGGTGCATATACCAGATTGTCTCGTATCTTTGCGGCGTCACTGATGGAAATTGCTGTGACGAGAGGAAATGGAAGGTCCCTGTACTGGAAACACAACGGCCGTTAACGGCACGTAGACTTCTCTGTATTCTGGTATGCAATCTGCGACTTGATTGCAACACAGCAAACACGAAGCATCTCTATGCTCAAACGATGCTCTCACTCTGCTAGCCATATAACAGCCTTTCCATAGATACCCGCGTTCCCATACGTGTTTTCTCGACGACAATTACAATTCCCGGTGGAGTATATATGCACCGCTTTATGCTTGACATCGCAGACTTGCTTGACTCGCTTGAGTATGCTGCGGTATAATATCTATCGGCAAGACCAGCACAGCTCTCCTGCAAGTCTTGCATGTGACTGCGCCCGAGACAACCCTCGCTCCCGCTTTGCAATTTCCCACTTGCGACTTGGCATCCTGCCAGCAATTTCATCACTCGCGCTTCTTACGCTGGTAGCGCATCCAAGGCAGCAGTGGGCATATTTTCTGTCTGTTCCGGATCGCGTACGATCGCGCCCCTAGACCATCAAGGCGCCCGCGGCGTTCTCAGATTGACAGTCCGCGGTCCAAAGTACCTACAGCGACAAGACTGTAGTCGTCGGCTCTGAGGCGGACTTGCGTATCCTAGCCAGGAATCTCGTCACTGCGCAACTACCAGACCTGGCCAATCGCCGAAGTCTACCCAAGCCCGCACCCTGGAAAAGGAGGCCGAAATGCATGACCTCGATGCAAGATGCCATTGTGCGTCATGCCGTCATCAAGCACCGTTTCCAGGTCACCAAGAAGCGTCTGACCGTCCATCCATCGCTGAAGACCTCACTACTTCGTCGCCTCACGCGCTTCAACCTTGATATTTACGCGTACGATGCACACATGGCTAGTTGAGTGGAAACATTATTGACGCCGACCCGAAGTGCGGCATGGAGAAGGGTGCTGGCGAGGGCGACGAGGGTGAGCAAGAGAGCGATAGTGGGAATGGTCGGATGGTTGCCATTGCGCGGCAGATCCCCCGTTATCCTGGAAGCCATGTTTGTCTCTGACATGGCGAAGCAATGAAATGCAATGTTGGCCAGTCAATCTCAGCAAAGGCAATGAAAGGACATCGATGCACTGGCAGCAGTGCTCGATTTGGATCTGAGGAATCGTTCTATGATGAGCCGCAGGAGGAAGGAACGGTTGCCGGAGCATGTATTGCGACTGTGACAATAGTATACAAAGGGCGCGCTGCGCCCTAAAACCCTATTCCCACCGCGTAATTTTCTGACGAAATGCTCCTCTTCCACATTCCCATATCAACCCAGTAATTGGCTTGCAACCTATGGTTGCAGTACTTGCTGACCTGCCGAAGTGGCCCTAGAAATGGTACCATTTTACTCACTTGTCTGGTCCTTCACCACTCCGAGCAGTTCTTTATACCACATGATGCATCAAAGCATATAGGCAAGTCGCATGTGCCGCCACCTTCTCTGCAAGTTCGACCAGTTCAATGGTATACGGGTGGCCGCCAACCATCTTTTTCGGACCTCTACAGAACAGCTGCTCGCAGATGGTATCCAGGTTCTGAACTCGTCCATTCATGTTCCTGGCGAGCTCGATCATGTCGACAATCAGCGCCTTGCCATTCTGCTGGTTCGCTGTCCACGATAGGCTATCACAGGCTGGCAGAGGTGAAGTGCGGAGACACTCTGCTGCCACCTGGATAGCAAACACCAGATCGTTGGCGCTGAGATGAACCAGCTTGCTGGGAGCTCCATACTGGTTGTTCAGGTACCAGGCGGGTTGCTGTAGGTAGCTGAGTGCGTTCCTCGCAACGCGTGCCCGGTTCACATCGTCTTGCGTGTCGTACCAGGGCACGCGGCACTCCGGGCACAAAGTCGGGTCGCCAGAACCTTCACCGCGCTCTTGTGCCAGGTATTGCATGAAGCATGCGCAGTGCAGCAGGTGCCGGCAAACCGGGTTGCGGATGATCAGGTCTGCGGTGTTTGTCGGATCAGACGGAGGAACCAGGTCGCATTGGCAAATTGTGCAGACACCCTCTTTCGGTACGGGGTAGAAGCCACACCATATGAAGAAGTCGGCTTTGGTGCGCGGACCATATCGAACGATACGCGAGATGCGCTCATCGAGATAGGTGAAGGGGACTGCATTTAGTCAGCTTGAAACCAATGATGGGGGGTGTGGATGAACGCGAACCCCGAGCAGCCATGGTGATCTGTAGTTTGGAGTGGTGGTGAGTTGTAAGGTGGAGCTGGTATATCACTGAGGAGGCTTAGTATAACGTGGAAGCACTCGGGTTGGCAGGGCTGGTTGATGTTGGAGATGAGAAAGTTGAGGAGACGATCATCTTTGAAAGAGGGCGGAGTACCGCCGCCAAGATTAGGTTGACTTCCTACCAATGAGTCAGAGATGTTTGTCCCGCCATACCGCTAAGCGTAACTGGCCCACAAATTGGACGGTAGCCAGAAACATGACGACCAACGAACCAGCGTCGCAAGAGATAAGCAAGGAGTAAGCAACAACTCCATAAAAAGCAGCAGATGTGCAAGAAGTAGACCCGCCTGTATGGATGTACATCGAACTACGTAGACAATACCCGAGAAAGAGCTGGAACTCGCTCGCCACAGAAGATATACTGTACAGGCGAATCTAGCTTAGACGTGCAGCCACGACCTCGCGCTCGATGCGTCTGGAATCGAGCTGCCAGGCTCCGGGCTTGACCTGGTAAATCCTCAAAGAATGCGCAGAGCGCTTTGCCGTGTGCCAGATGTTTCCCAAGAGCCTTTATCAGCAACGACAGGCATACATATATGCAAATATACCATTCTCGTTACCGCTCCTCAAGACCTCACGCCGCACTCCAATGTTGGCACAAGCATTTCGTTCAGGTAGTATATCTATACAGGTCTTTTTGCTTGTCGGTCGGCTTTCGCTTGCATCGGGACGCACATCCTCGGCATGCCGAAAATTACTGAGAACGGCACAGCGGCAGAAACACGTCGTCCCGGCTTGGCGTGAGCGTCCGCTCGGCGAGAGCGGACGCGCCCGCCAGCGACAACCTTTCCTGCTGCTTGCCCAAACTCATTCCACCTCACCGTCGCCGACCTTCTTGCTCCCACACCTCCCTCTCGCGAACCCACGAGGCTATCATATCTGGTCTTGTTGACGCGATCAGTCACTGATCTGCACGCTCCAGCATTTATATACCGCATCCGCTGCGAAAATACCAGCCTGGCCTCTACTCAACGTCTCTCCACGCCTCCCTGCCGCAGGTTCCCCTCTACCATATCAAGAGCAGTATATAATCGAGATGGCAACAGGTAGATCCGCCCACAATGATGTGCTGAGCTGCTGCTGATCGTCTCCAGTCCAACCTCGTTACCTCAACAACGACATCGTCCGCCTCATTCAAGGCGGTGAGGTCACTCGCACCGATTTCATCTTGCAGAGCGAGTACATCTTCTCTGCGGTCGACGACAATTGCGTTATATGCCTGTCTGCTCTCACCGACGACTCCAACGATCTTGCTGCTCCAACGGCATGCGTTCGAGTTGTTCTGCCGGAGACGCCAGTCCGCGCTGCTGGATGTGGCCACATCTTTCACAACGACTGTCTGAAGGCCTCACTCGATCGTCAACGTGGTACAAGTGGTCAACCACATGAATGTCCTCTTTGCCGCTGCAGCTGGCACGATCATCCTCAGGACGTCCAGCAGGCCAAAGCCATGGCCAGCACGGGTGAACAGATCATGGGTCTGCAGCTGTCACCCAAACACTCTTCTTCGCTTATGAAGAAGAAGCTGACAATTCATGCACCTACGCTGTCGGAGCACGTGCGATTAGCGGCCTATACTATGCTCAGGTCAGGCACGTGTCCAGAGGCTGAGACTGCGAGTGGAAGAGCCGTGGTCGGTGCCGTACTGGCAATGGTGGAGACGATGGATGGGCTAGAACTTGCAGGTTTCCAAGTAACTCAGATGATCGTGCTAGGCACCACGACGAAGGTGCAAGCCGCTATCGGCGAGTACACAACAGAGCTGAGAACATTTGGATTGAGTGTCATCAGCCTTGCTCTGAAGATGTATGCCTTGCTCCAGAATACCGAGACAGTATAGAGAGCAGGGCATGCCTCACGCTTCTTCACCAGAATCGCCAAGCAGGAAGCTCAAACACAAGAGACACAAGAAGCATCACGTGTGATCGAAGTAGTTGGCCTGGAATACTCGCATTCAACAATCCACACCATCTACGCATCTGCACCGCCGACGTCAAGAGATACTGAAGCCCATTAGGCGACGGATGTCACTCGGCAACTGATGCTCCAGCAGGCGTTGAGCACTTCCACCAACTACACACCTGCGCCACAACCAAGCTTGCAACCATACCAACCGTCCGCGAACCAACGCCGTCTCCAAAAAAAACGGAAAACCCAATTAACTGCACTGTTAGCAGTCAGCCACATCCCGCTCACTTCAGCACTGCTCCACCGAGATCCACCTACGCAGTACCAGATTGTATCCTGAGTAGAGTCCATCTGCATACAATTGGGCTGTGGCGGCGGCGTATCGTTACGACACTGGAATCGCAGTCAGTTCGCCCAGCTTCTTGTCGCGCCAGAGAATGACGCGTAGTCTCACAATATACGAAATCTTCCAGGGCGCCCGTTTGCACCCTATCAGATCCTCACCGAAGTTGTGGCAGGCTTCGGCCGCCGCGAGGCTCAGGAGAGGCAAAAGAGTGAGGATAGTCTTCATGTTGGTTTTGTCGGACTACCGTGGGAGTCGAAGTTCGCGAGGCAATAATGATACAATGGTGATGAGGATCATTTGGCAGTGCTTCGCGAGTATGCTTCAATTATGTAATTTGCATGTCTTGGAGCTCGTCTTGAGCTTTGTCGTCTTCCAGAGTCGCCGACAGGACATGAGTAAGACATCTTTTTATTGATCGGTGAGCCGCTATTTCGGCTTACTCGTGGAAATTGGATACGCCGACTCATAGTGCAATTGTTCCGTACGGGCTTGGCATTGCATCTAATCGGATTGGAGACCGTAAGCCGGATTGCAGATCGAAGGACACATCTATTGCTTGATCTGAAATGTGCTTTTGAGACCAGCAATAGTGACATTTTCTTGTTGCGTGCAATGGCTGGCGGTGTTGCAATTACAGATCATCTCCGCAGAATGACCAGGTCTTGGCTGAAGCGAAGCACAGCTCTGTGCCATTAGAATAGCACTCTCCACGTGGTCAACTGTTCTAGACAAAGTGCCAGATCGACGATCTCAAAATTAGCGGCAGGTGCTTGCTCCAATGCCTTTGAATCTCAAAAATCAATTCCACTTACCCTTCAGGCGCCCATCATTTGCTTCAGGCGTTCTGAGACCTTCGCCCATTCTCCTGCTCGAGGACAAAGACCGTCACACACCCATTTCGGCACTAAGTCGACTTCTGAAAGGATAGCTCTCCAGAATTCCCAGGTCGTGCTCCTTCGATGCAATGCTGTGGATGTCGCAGAAGGGTCTGCCAGGCACCACAAGATCGCAGGGACCTCCAAAAGTTTTAGCACTGTGGCTAAGTGACCAGCTCGAAGCGACACTGAGCAGCTCGTGGTACCGCTGTTCGAAATTCGCATTGCCAAAGGACATACTAATCAACAGTCGCAGGGTGGCGAAGGTCCGGGAGGCTGAAGCAAGAAGTGCCGCGATATAACAAATTCAAAAGACTACGTATCGTTCGAGGCTGATGTGCCCAGCCGGACACTGCCCTGGTACTTGGCCCTGAGTGCCCGAAACGCACCTCTGCCAAGCTGAACACACCTTTTGCCAACCTTTTCGACCCAATCCTCATCCCGTCATCAATCATGATCCAAAGCACACTTCCTACCCTCCAGCACCAACGATCAAATCCAAAAGTAGACACTCAAATGGCATCAACCATATCCGACGCCACACAATGCCCCCTGCAGCATGTCACACATTACCACCAGCCACCCAACCTCTCCACCCCCCGATACCTCAATGCGCACACTTGATCACGCCCTGCAACGCCTGCGGCCCGCAAACGCTAGACTTGCCATCCGGCCCCGTCGGATTCATACCAAGCTCGACTTCCTTCTCATACTTGAACTCTCCCTGTTTAGTATTACGGCAGCAGAAAGTGAAGAGGCCCCTCCCAGCGTTGTCGCATGTGCCATCGCCGGCTGTGCCGCGGTTGCAGTACATGTGTGAGTCGGTATCCGCGCTGCTGCCGGAGGCGGGACCAGCGGAGGAGGCTGAAGACCCGGGCGTTGCGAGGCAGTGGCTGGTAAGTAGGCTGAGGAGGATGAGAGTGGAGCGCATTGTGAGAGGATCTATGGGGAGGTCGATGTTGTGTGCAGATGTCTGTGGGCTTGCTGGAACGTATAACTGATGTGTGTTGCTGATGATTTGGTGCTTGATGAATTGGTTGCTGGTAGTATAGCTTGTGCGAATGTGGAGTATGGCTATTTGTCGAGCGGTGCTTGATGGTGAGTTGTGGCGAGACGCGTTGGCTGTTTTGGTGGTGGTTTATAAGTCCTCTTCGTGAGGCCTCCCTGGCACCCATATAGCATTACGACAACGCGTGAGGCCTCACGAGCCCACCAGGAATCTTCACGAGCGTTGGGGCAAACCTTGACATTGCAACATTGGTTGGGGGTGACTAATGAAGACGCCCAGCAACATCAGAATGCCCAGCCACGAACCCAATCCCAACCACAAAATGGAAGCAAAAAGTCATATCATCGCTGTGGCTAATTAGGACGCTTGTCGCAAGATGCCACATCGGTACCGAGAAAAGCCTGACACGTGCTGCCACAGTCCATTGGTCACCGTACGGCAAGGCTCGATGCGCCTTAGTCACCGTACCTAGCCGTTCCGTGATGTTTCGCAGATCTTCGAAGCATGACGGGGACCGAGGAAGCCATTGGTGCGGCTGCTGCTTGGCGCATGCGCCAGTTGGGTTGGATGTCTCGCCGCCACAATTCAGAGACATATTAGTGCAATGGCGACTGCCCAACAAAAGTATCCAAGATTGCGTCCTCAGCCCTATTGGCAGATCGATTGTTCGCGAAGAAGTATAGGACCGAATCAGAAAATATCGCAGACGCCGCATTCGAGGCGGCGAACTACACGCCCCAACGTCGACATTGCCTCCGACGAGGCGACATGAGCGGCGCTCGATTTCGATACCGATTTGTAGTGCACGCTCCTGTCGAGTCCGCCGTTGCACTCGACGCTCTTGACTGACACTCCCGATCACACTGAAGCCTTGTTATAGAAGCTGACTGATCCAGTCTGCAGCTCTTGAGTCCTCGAAGTTTCACCATCCTTGTACAGTGTGCTCGTGAAGAAGTCCCAACGGCCGAGGTGGCATCGACGTGGCGAGACCCTTCCACGCCGAAATACCAATGTGGCAGCAAGGCATGCTGCAAGCAGTTGCACGGAAGAATCAGATCAGTGAGGACGCTCGCTCGCAATAGCGCGCAAGATCTAAAAGGCCAATGTCTCATGGCGCCACCACTACGGCAGCCGAGAGCGCTGAATTCGCAGTTAAGCTACCCAATAGCGAAAGAGTCAGCACTTACTGCTCGGGCAGAACCGAAAATCATGCCTGGCATCTTCTACGATCGGTGAATGCTTTTGTCTGCCACATGGTCTGCTACCTTTTCCAAATGATTCCAGACCAGAAAGCGCCATGGTCAATCTGCCAGAAGAAGGCCGTACAGATCAGTGATGCGGTGCCGCGCAAGTCCGGAGCGAGCCAGCGAACCCGATGTCCAGCATCCGACTGCCGATGTACGCATTACATCAATCAAGGCCAGGGATTTCATCCTCCAGCTACGATGGTAAGCCGGAGCGCACTTGCGTATGACAACAGAATGGACGAAACTGGTCAGCGTACGCAAGCACACCTGCTGCCAAGACGGATGTGCACCTCACGGCCGAGCTGGAGTCAGCAAGTCCGCAGGCTGGAAGGGAGCATGACAACAACCAAGGCCGATGGAAGAGCAGGCTGGGGTCGAGGAGGCAGGACCTGTCTCAAGGCCCTCCCGGACCGTGCTGCCGACTCAGCGAACATATGTTTGGTGTCGGAGGTACTCCAGATTCATCAGGTGGCGGCGATGAGACGACAACCATTTTTGGTCCAGACATGAAGATCTAGAAGACGCAATCCAAACAATCGAGTGTAGCAGATTGAGCAAGAGCAGAGCCGCGAGACCGGTAGCCGGCATAGCCATGTGGATCATGCTTGCATGCTTGCCTCATAGACTGCGCAGACCAGGGTCCCACGCGCATCGGAAGTCGCAACGCCAGACTTCCGACTTCACGCCTGCAATGTCTCATGTTCGGCCTTGCTGTACACACCGCTGTGAGCCAGAAGGGGAAGATGGGAACGCGTATGCTCGCATCGGTACATGGGTTACAGCTGGACTGAGTGCTGGCTTTCCTTGGGGACTGCGCGCTTGCTATGTATCAGGCGGTCGCTCCATTGCTGCTGGCGCGGGACGTACCTACCTCAAGCGAGATCACGTCTTCGTTGTCGCATGTCAGTCTCATTTCAGCTCCCACTGACTCAGCTCGTCTACGCAAGCTCGATACAGTCAGCGGCATCGCAGTCAAGCACCAGAAACATGTTCCATCCGAGTCAGGCGAAGATGATACAACCAAGCTCCGCCTCTCAGACTTCAGCTTTGCTTGCCGATGCTTGATGCACAGCATCCACGAGCCGCGCGGTCTCACCCTTGACCCATGAGCGGTATCTGCATGCGCTGTACGCGAAGTCGGTCGGTCGGCATTCAGCAGCACTGCCGTCTTGGCCGGATCGATGCGACAACACTGAGACGGCGAATACTTCTCGAAGCAAAACCGTTGCAGATCATCGGAGAATGGCAAGTGCGCATTCCCAAGCTGAATTCCATGACGTCTCATGCCATCATCTACGCCTGATACGCAGATCTGAGTATCAGAGCCGTTGCCAAGCCCCCGGCTCCCCAGACGCCCGAAATAGCATCTCCTCCCAATGCGCCAGCCTTACAACCTGCACTTTGCAAACATCGTCAGCGACGCAGCACAGCATACACTTTATTCTCCGTTCTCTCCGCCAACCAGAGTCGCTGGAGGTCAGGGTTTCAGTGCCGTAACCGTCTTTGGAGTTGCCGGAGTGATTGCGCGGCCTGGTAGTGCCAGCATCATGTCATGTCAGCAATCCTGCACTCCTCGCCGTGTATCCATCCAAGGCGTGGTGACCGCACATCAAACGGGCGTGCCAGCCGTGCAGAAGTATAACAGGTTTGGGATCTTCTCTGTTTAATTTCTTCCTGCTTGCTATCTCGATCCAAGCATTTCTACCCACCACTACAATCACCAAACACCTCACAATACACCACGCCCAACATGAAGACCACTACCAGCCTCCCCCTCTCCCTCCTCTCCCTCGTCGCCTTCACCACCGCTCAAGGCTACCCAGGCGAAGGCGGTCATGGCGGTAGCTCGGGCTACCAGAGCTACGCCTCCGATTACTCCTCCGACTATGCTTCCTGGGCCAGCGCCAATGGCCTGCCCACCGCGACATCCGGATGGAGCTCTCTTCAGTCAGACTGGCAATCCTGGACTTCCGAGGCGTCTCTCACTTCCTGGCCCACTGCGACAAGCGAGTGGCAGAGCATCACTTCTGCGCACCCAGTCCCGAGCGCACTGAGCAGTATCGCAAGCGCATGGGCGACTGTCACCACAAAGCCAAGCTGGGCAGGCTCCGGCGCATGGGGTGGCAACGGCAACGGCAACAGCAGCGGCCACGGCTGGTCTGGTGGCTCGCCCTTCGGCTCAGACGGATGGGGCTCCTGGGGCAGCAGCGGCGCATGGACGACGGGTCCCTGGACGAGCTGGTGGGGTACCAATGGCTGCCCAGCTAGCACTTGGTCTGGTAAGCTCAGTATCCACCTCCCAAATCATCTTCCTCTCATACTGACTTGAATGCGCAGGCTGGACCGAAGGCTCCTGGTCCTCCTCCGCGCCCTGGACCACCTGGACCGGCTGTACGGCCTCCACCACCGCCTCCTCCGTCATCACGACTACCGTGACCACTGGCGGCGCGACGAGCACGGTGACGACGACCGGTTACGGCATCCAGCTCGCGCAGGCGACTGGGTCGTCGGCTTCGGATTCCAGCGCATCGTCTACGACTTCCGGCTCCGGCGCGATGGCGACGAACTTTGGCGTTGTGGGAGGTGCTGCAGGTGTGATGGGTGTGATTGCTGGTGCGCTGTTGTTGTAGAGTGAGCGCGTGGAGGAGGACGAAGAGATGCATCATATGGTGTTCATGGAAAATGGAAGGGATGATGATACCCGGTTTTGTGTTTGGGACAGGGTAATGGACACCAGGACTCATGAGACACTATTGAAGATCGCGTGGTCTCTGTGCATATGAACGTTCATGATATTTGGATGAGGATGTAGTGGATGTATCTCATGATATGACGATCTCGCTGCTCCTGCCTGTCGCTGACTTCCGAGCTGTACATTCCCAATCTGTGGACCCGAGACATTCCATCGCCTCGTCTTCAAGAGGAGTAGTGTGCCTACATCTGAGCTTCCGCCATGCCAGGTCTTTAAACTCGTTCGTTCTTGCCACGAGCTCTTGGCAACAGCGACGGCCGTGCTTTCCCGCTGCTGCCCAGCTTTGCCGCTTCCCTTTTCCCGCTCTGCCCATCTACTGACATCAACATCAACATCTTCAGACTCTATTCCGGTCTCGACTGGGTGCGGACTTTTGGTATCGGGATCGTGGAATGGCCGACGCAACGCTTTTACTGGGAAAAATTGCACACTGAGCGGCGTGGATATGCTTCACAAGTCTGGTTCTTGGAAGTCATATTGCAGAATCTGAAGGTTCTCACTAGACTGGAATGGCCGGTGTTCATTCGCCATCTTGTTCATTTGCCATCTCCCTCATTCGCACGGAACAGATTGTGTTACTGGACTGCCATGTCTTGCATAGCCATGCGATCATCCGCCAGTGGCTGCATGCCCATTTCTTCGGCACTGAGAGCATCTCTACAGTCGGGAGAAGGCGTTGGACCAGGATACTGTCGTGGTGATGGCTTCTTTGCAATCGATCGTTTGACTGAGTGTCGTTTGCCTTGTTTTGACCAAGCCACGATATTCACCCTCGGGGCATTCTGTGTTACACGAACCGAGTGCCCGGTTCTGTGGTCTGGAGGAGGCACGCATTCCGGCATGGATGCATGTCGAAGCTTCGGTCTGGATGATTCTCACGCTTCTGCAAGCCACCAAGCTATAGCTGCATCATGAAGACGCCTCGGCGCTACCGCGAGGCTGAAGACCAACACCCCAAGCACCTCTCGTCGCAGTCTTTTCTTCGTGTGTTCGCTTCATCCGAACTCTGTCACAATGCTCTGATAGTCATGCGACTGCTCCAGCGCCAACCTGATGGCAGCTTGATCTTCACGAAGGACCTGGATGAAGACAAGTTGCCGCCTTATGCAATATTATCGCATACCTGGGGGTCTGACGAAGAAGAGGTGTCCTACCAAGACTTTCTCGGTGGGAGCGGCACTGGCAAGGCTGGATACTACAAACTTCTATTCTGCGCAGAACAAGCTCGCCGAGATGGTTTGGAGCACTTCTGGGCGGACACTTGCTGCATCGACAAGGACAACAATGTCGAGCTGAATACTGCCGTTACGTCAATGTCCAGGTGGTACACCAATGCGAAAGTGTGCTACGTGTATTTGCCGGACGTCATTCTGGACGATACCACCAATTGGAAATCCGACTTTCCGCAAATCCCGCTGGCTCACCCGTGGCTGGACTTTGCAAGAGATGCTCGCTCCAGTCACCGTGGAGTTCCACGACAGAAAAGGCTGCAAGCTTGGAGATAAGTCGATATTTGGAACGGCATCTCTGTGAAATCACAGGTATACCTGCAGCTGCATTGCGAGGGAACCGTTCCCTCTCCCTCGTTCACCATTGAGGAACGATTCTCTTGGCAGCGGACACGTAACACGAGGAAGCCGGAGGACGGAGCCTATTCACTGATGGGGATCTGTGGTGTGTCCATGATACCGAAATATGGCGAGGGTGAAGAGAAGGCGATGGAGCGACTTCGTCGAGAGATCAACATTGTTACCAAAGGTAAGCATGATCTGAGCTTAAGAGCGCGACAGAGTGCCGAGAATTTTTGTGACATCGCATGCCACGACTCTCTCCAGAGACACTGACTTTACATAGGGCATCGACACCGGGACTTCTCCATGCCGTTCGCAGATGTGGGCGTGGTAGGAGTCCATAGCTTCGTGGGCAGGGAAGCAGAGCTCGAGAAGATTCACAACTCACTTATTGGCGACGGCATTCGTCACACTGTCGTAGTGCATGGGCTAGGTGGTATGTGCAAAACGCAGCTGGCCATCGCATATGCTAGGCGGTACAAAGACAGTTACTCGGCAATCTTCTGGCTGGACATTCGGGACGAGGCTTCCATCAAACAGAGCTTCGTCCGCATTGCTAGACGAATTCTTCAGATCCACGAGTCAGCTCGGCATTTGGTCGGATTGGACCTTACTGGTGACGTAGACACTGTGAAGGATGCTGTGCTGCCCTGGCTCGGCGCGCCAGAGAACACTCGATGGCTGGCCATCTACGACAATTACGACAACCCAAAAGTTCCTGGCAACAAAGCTGCAGCTGCGGTCGACATTCGAAAATTTCTACCAGAAGCCTACCAGGGGTCGGTGATCATCACGACACGATCATCTCAAGTCAAACTTGGCAAGCAACTACCGATGCCCAAGATGAAAGACCTGCAGGAGAGCATTGATATCTTATCGAGCCGGTCGGGCAGGGATCTATTACTCGATGGTATACTTCACTTCCGCTGACATTGAAATGATACTGACGTCTCAACAGATCCTGATGTCCTGACTCTTGTTCAGAAACTCGATGGACTGCCACTAGCTCTTGCGACAACTGGAGCCTGTCTCGACCAAGCATCCGTCACGGTATCTGAGTATTTACGCTTTTACGAGACGTCGTGGTCGGAACTTCGTGAGGACGATCCAGGCCTTGACCCCTACGAAGACCGCACCTTGTTTACCACTTGGAACATCTCCCTCGCCCACATACGTCAGCAGAATGAACTCTCTGCCAAGCTTCTGAATCTATGGTGCTATTTCAGTAATCACGATCTTTGGTACGAGCTACTCTGCCATAATGACGAACTGAAGCGGCTTGCAACAGCTCACCAAGAGCCATTTGGCATTCACTGGAGCCATGCGCGTTCTATGCAGTCACGGTCTCGCGCAAGCTGGTGTGCCTTTCGAAGACCATTTCGAGTCTGTAGGCTACAGCATACACGCATGTGTGCACTTGTGGACAATGCACGTGCTGAACAAGCAATGGGACGCCACCTTGGCAGAGCTTGCTATAAGTGCTGTAGGCTATCACGTTCCCAACGTAGGTAGAAAGCAGTCGTGGGTAACGAAGCGGCGACTACTACCACATGCTCAGCGTTGTCTGCTACACTTGCCGGACATTCATTTTAGATCATCTCTATTGATTGGGCCTCTTTGGAGGCTCGGAATTCTGTATCACGATCAGGGCAAGCTGAGTGATGCTGAAGCGTTGTATCTACGTGCCCTGAGCGATAGGGATATTACGTCCGAAGCGGTCAAATGGTTAAGTCCGGACAGTCTAGCGAATCTCTACAATGACCAGCAGAGGTTTGAAGAATCAGAAACCATGTATATACGATCACTTCGAGAATGCGAGGAATTGTGCCTTGGAGAAAGTGAGGTAGCCCTGAGTACCATCAACAATCTTGGTATGCTGTATCGGGAGCAGGGAAGATTGCAACAAGCAGAAGAGATGCTTCAAAGAGCTCTTCGCGGCCGTGAGACGTTGCTTGGGCCAGAACACCTGTCAACACTAGAGTCTATCTACCATGTCGCGGACTTGTATGAGAGACAAGGCAAGTTCAAGCAGGCGGAGGAGATGTACCTACGAGCTCTACGAGGCACAGAAGAGATACTCGGACCCGGACACGTTTTATCGCTGAACGTTGCCTCCCATCTGGAGATGTTCCATCAAGTGCAGGGCAGGATGGGGCAAGCAGTGACAATGTTGCAGCGGGCCTTGATAGGTTATAAGACTACGTTAGGGGAGAAGCAAGAAAAGACTCTAAGTGTCATCGCTATGCTTGGGACCTTTTATACGGAACAAGGCAAATTTCAGGAGGCCGAGACGATGCTTTCAGAAGCTCTGCAGAGTGTTGAGGAAATGTTGGGGGGGAAGCATCCATCAACGCTTGGCACCATGTATAACGTTGGAGTGTTGTATAAACAGCAGAATGACCGAATAGAAGACGCCAGAGTAATGCTTCTGCGGGCTTTGGAAGGGCAGGAGGCGGTTCTAGGGCGAGACTTTCTAGACACACTCAATGCTGTCTACGAGCTTGGACTTGTATACGACAAACAGAACGATCTCGAAAATGCTGGAACTATGTTTTCGCGACCGCTGAGAGGATACGAGGAGGTGCTAGGGTCAAAGCATGAGAGAACACTTGATACTGTCTACGAGCTTGGGCTTATATACATCAATCAAAAGGACTTCGGAAATGCTAGAAACATGTTTTTGCGGGCGCTAGAAGGATACGAGGAGGTGCTAGGAAAAAAGTATGAGGTCACACTACGTGCTGTCTACTGGCTTGGGTTTATATATAGCGATCGAAAGGACTTAGACAATGCTATAGTAATGTTTTTACGGGCGCTAGAAGGATACGAGGAGGTACTTGGGGCAAGCCATATATCGACAGTTAGCGCCTTGTATGATCTTGGAGCGGTTCATGACGACCTGGGCAATTTGGAAAGGGCCAAAAAGCTATATCTGCGAGCGCTGGACCCCTCCCAAGATTTGGAGGAGGATTGTGAGATGAATATTAGCATAGTACAACGCAATCTCAGGAAGCTTGGGGTAGACGAGGGTAAGTCGACGTCAACAACCAGGTTTAATCTTTGCTGATCTTTGCTCAGCGCAAATTTCACGTCCCGACGAGTGCCAACGCTCGAGTACTTCGCTCAGTGGCACAGCCGACGCAGGTGACTTACAGAGTGGACTTACTGCTATTGCCGAGGAAGATGGCGTCCTCACTCCGCACGAGACCTTGCCAGGCGGCGGCTCTGACCACATTTCCGGGACGCAAAGTCCTCAAACACGGACGGATCTGCAGCAGAACAGGCACGACCACGAGAGGAAGGCACGTCGGCGGCCGCGGAAGCTTGAGCTGCGAGGAACCTTGGCTACCAAGAAATGAGAGCAAAGCTTAGAGATGATCAGCGATCAGGTCTGCTCTTGGCTCGTACACGCAAAGAGGACGAGGACCAGAATTGCTTCCCGTCGTGAGTCACGATGGGCGTTTCTGCGTTGTGCTACTTCTATGCACTTCCGTCTTATTTTTTCACCTAAAGAGTACTCCATTGTGTTCTTTCTTGCGTGCTGATGACGCTCTTGGAACAAGCTGCGTGTCGTCGCGAATTGCAGATGCAACAAGCTCTGGTGACATTGGTGTTTGCATCTACTGGTCTCTTGTCCATGATTGTTTTACTGCTAGAGAGCATGGAATGACATGCAGCTTTCTAGACTCTTCGCACCAAATCTGTAGCAATCAAGCCAGCAATGACCGGAGGGTACAAGAAAGGGCCATCGTACGCAGTTGGAGAGATCAGACAGATTTCACTCTCATACTATGTTAAGCAAATTTCCTGCACCCGCAAGTCCAACATGTAACTAGGTATACAGCTTACCACCCTCGGCTTATCGGAGATGCCTTGATTGGGTGTGGCGTTGGAAACATGTGCCCAGCTGGCCGGCTGCCCCACTAGCGCAAGATTCTGAACATGAATTTCTCGCTCAAATCTGATTCCGACTCTTCCATTTTTCTCAGCATACCCAGAGACTTGCTTCGCATTGTCGGCCATTGAATATTTTGCGACATTGCCACATTGTCTACCGTCTGAGCCCTACAGCGACATACTGTTCACGTCCCGCTCCTACTGTGAGCTACCTGGGCGACTATTGTCTCACTAGCGCTGCTCTTTACGCGTCTCATCGACATCGTCTGCTGGTTCGACACTTGACACCTCTTCTGCTACCATGGCACCCTGTGAGTTCTCACCACGTATTACAAGCTCCTTTCGGTCTCTTCCATGCTGACCTATCCTAGTCGCCGGCGCTTGGGTCACCGATACGGTCCTCCGCATCATCACCAAAGGCACACACGAGAAAGAGCCCTTCCTCGAGCTCACCTCCATGGCCAACGGCAAGATCGCCAGATGCGCAATGTGCTCCATCGAGTCGACCAACGACGGCGACTTCCTCATCAAGAACCATCGCTGCAACCACGTCTTCCACCGCCACTGCTTCAACCGCTACATACTCCACGAGTGGAAAATGCAAGAATCGGAGACACAGGACTGCCCGACCTGCGGTGTCGTCTGGTATGACTTGATGTTCACCGAGCTGCGCGCACAGCTGTTTGGTTTCGGCTTGCTCCTCATGCGCACAAAGGACTTCGGCAAAGGCACCAGCGAGCTTCCAGTCCCAATCGACTCGGGGTTCTTGCGCCTCGGCATCGAGATCGCCGCATACTCTGCTTTTATGACCGGCAAGATCTCTGCCTCCCGGGCAGACGACGGCAGAATTATGGTCGAGGCGATGCTGGAAGCAGTCAGGCGCATGGACTGGAGGCCCAGGCGCCTGAGCGTGCTGCGAGAAGCCTTGCCTCACCGAGCATCCGCAATCATCCACGAGTGGTACCCTGGCCGGTACATGCACTGGAAGACGTCGGAGCTTGCTGTTGCTGTGGCTGCAGATGCGGTGGACTGGTATGGTACCACGTGCGTGCCTCTGGACAGGTAAATGCATAGTTGCCTTAATCGTAAGAGAAGCAGAGCTGACACCTCAACAGCTGCGAAGACTGGACGATGGAAGATGCCGAGCAGATCGACTACCTGATGGTGCGTGAGCGTAGTAAGGCAGGAAGCGAAAAGCCATTCGCCTACCAAGACACAGTCTGAGAGCACTGAGAAGATGATCCAGATTGAGAGGCCTATTGGTGGCGCGCTGCTCACCTTTCCAGTTTGGGTGGCGATGCTGGCTGTCAATGAAGATTGCGTAGTGCGTGCGAGCTGGCGGGAGGGTGACTGAATTGCGTATCAGCATTGCGTTCGTTGAGTAGCTTTGGCGTGCATTGTGGCCTGCTGTGAACATGTTACATGAGCGTTCTGTTACCTGTACGAGCAATGCAATACTATGAAGAACATCACGGTTAGCCTCACTAATTGTCGCCAACCGTGTATTCATACACAACTCTCATCGCGAGAGACAGTCAACCATCGCCAAGTCCCATCGAGCAACCAATTTTCACCCACTAGATGGCATCTCAAACACCGATGTCCGTTTTCACAACCATCCATCACCTCGTCACATCACGCCGCACGCACGTCGAGCTCTCATTCCTCCTCAAGAAGACTCGTCACCGCGCTTCGGCATGTAGAGGTACAAGCGCTGGCTTCCAGGTCCAGTTGCGTGAAGCGGTGGCGCCTCTGACGAATGCAATGTATGAACGTGACGGCCCTGAAGCGTACGACCCTCAGCCCTCTCCAAGGCTTCTGCTTCTGAGTGCTCAGCTGCATCGGATGGCCCGGCTGGTGTAGTATCTTTGGTCGTGTCGGCGCGGTCCTGACCAGGCGTCCACATTGAGTTGTGATATAAAGACACAGTGGACCGCCCGGTCTGCTCGGACATCGTAGTCTGGTGTGATGCTTGACTGGCAACATCGTCCGGCTTGCCCGCGGAGCCCTGGGTGTCGCTGGCTGGAGCCATTTCTTCCTCGGTGTGCTTGCCATGCTCGGCGGCGCCGGCCACGCTGTCTATCTCCTGCGTCAGTGGGTCGCGCTGCCCTGTGGTGAGCGCCCTCATCTGCGACAACGTCTCTCTGAGTTGCTCGACGTTCTGCAGAAACAAGTCCGCTTGAGTCGCGAAACTGTTGCCGCCTTGTGAATTGACTGTTGGCGTGCCAGCAGGGTGCTCATGTGCAGAGACGGACGATGACACGTTGTCCTGGCTGCTGTTCACCGGCGGTTGGTCACGGTGCTGGCTCAAGTTGACCATTGCTTCTGCGGCGGAGAGGCGAGCAGCCGTTTGGGCAGCCGTGTCCTCTTGATTTGAGTCGACTTCAACTTGACCATCGGAGTTGCTGGTATCGCCAGCATTGTCCCCAACGCGTTGGGCAGACGAGGACGTGAGGTCCCGCTGCAGACTGGTTGCATCGCCTGCTTCGCCCGCTGCCATATCCCTTGTTGTGTCCCGGTTGCAACCTGCTCTTCCCGACATCTCGTGATGAAGTGTGCGTACGATGGAGGTATTGACCGCTAGGTGAAAAGGACCGATATACGTTACTGCAGACTATTGTCAGCTTTGAGTGCATTACGACCCGCAAGCTGCGCAAGGCATACTCTTGATCGATCGGCGGGAGGTAAGAAATGTTGGGAAATCCGGCTGCTTGATGGGTTGCTGTATCGAGGCCCTGAATCGCCCCACGGTGGAGCCTTGTGAAGAGACGAAAGTGTTGCGATATTGATGTTGTTGCAAAGTAATTGGTGGAAGAATTGAAGTCGAAGTTGAAAATGTTGAAACGAATCTCAATGACTACAAAGTCTGTGAAAGCGGGAGGACACCGGTAACAACGTGCGTGTGAAAGCAACAGCGCGGACGGCACGAACATTCGAAAACGCGTCAATCGCCACTCGTCTGCCTATTGCCATCGCATGAACAAGATGGAGGCAATGTCACATCCAATAGAGGATGCAGCTGGCCAGAGCCTGCCCACAACACTCGAAGTGGTCGATTGAAAACATCTATACAACTCTGCATTGCAAGCTTCGTGCTTTCGTTGCGTATACATCAGGCTCTCGGCGGAAACATGATCGCATGGCCATATACCGGTCTCAGCTCTTGTACTTGCTCGTCTCATGCTTGCCTGTTTGTCCCATCGTCCACGTATACAAAGACTCCTCCCAAATTTGACGTATCTCTTTGACCTCAATTTCAGCCTAAGCCTCCGATGTTCTGGCTCTCTATGGATTCTGTGCCTGCTGATAGTCGGTAGATCGCTTAGCCAAGACCGCTGGAGCAGCCTGAAGCTAGGTTTGTTGACATTGTCGCCTGGCTGGGACCTCGTACGTGAGTGTTGGGCAGGCTCTTGGGCAGGCCGCTGGAAGACAGTATCTGCTAGGCGATCACGGTGGGCTACGAAATCGTCCTCGCCAGGCTCGCCCTGAGATCGGCTGGCACCGCAGTACTACGAGTGGCAGATTACGACCTTCCGATGGGATAAGGCTTTTTAGGATTCCTGCTTTGTCGTGCTGGGTATGCGTGACGTGCCGTGCGTTGAGCCCAAAAATGTTTTGTGCCTTGATTGGATCTTCTCGCCGTGATCTGAGGCGATGTTGCCATGTTTGACGCGTCAACGGTACTCGACCCTACTTCGCGGCCAAGAGATGTAAGGAGGGTAGCGTCACTTTGAGTTTACCTTGGCACTGGAGACCTCATTTAGAGCTGCACAGCAGAGCGATGTAACGAAAAGATGTGGGTTGGGTTTACACATGACACCCATGAGCTCCAAGGTGTCACGCACTTTGCCTCAACCTCTAGTATCTGATTTGGGGCATGAAGAGAAATGGAAGAGGGATTGATCAAGCTAACCACAGCACATAGCCAAGCTGCAAGCTTCTGATGATCATATGCCCGATACTTACCCTGATAATGATCGCAACCGGGGTTGGGGAAGGATGGAGAGCTTGCAAGGCAAGCCAGGAACGTTTTGCCCTTTGAGCGACGCTAGTGCGGCCACATCTCGGGGGACAACCGAAGTTTGGGAGCTCAATGGCAGACGGAAGGAGCGGCAGCGTGGAATATTTCATGTGGACAAAGGACGAGAACGATCGCATTTGCTTCGCGTGGCACGACGATTGAGGGAGAGAAATGCATCACAACACTTGCTATCTGAGTGGAAAAGATATTGGCTCTGGGTTGCCCGAGCACACCTATGTGGAAGGTGCCTCAAGGCAAGCCGCTGCCTCAACTTGTCAAGATTTTGCTCTTGGGCCATAAAGCAAAGGGGAAAAAGAAACCGATCAAGCCATTCAGCACAAGGTCAAGCTGAAAGCTGCCATGATTGGGTGCCCGTGTCCTACCTGGTGACAGGCCCAACGGGCCGGATGGTCGAGGGAGGAAGGAAGTTGGGAGAAGAGTAAAGTTTTTATGCTTCCAAACGGCGCTAGTACGGCGAACGGAGGTGATTACCAGAGGGAGCATAGCTTTCGAGAGCCCGTGGTTCTATGCAGGGCCGCATCGGCTATGGTGGGGCCTGGACAAGGGAGGCAGGAGCGCCAAAGACAGGGAAGGAGCCCATTGAGAGCGGGCTCAGGCGTGACGATAATGACTGACGCATCAAGGCCTGACAGAACCGTCAGTGGCCTCAAACAGGACGCAATGAGATAGCAATCAGCGTTGACCTGCGATTGATGTCAAAGTAGCATGCTGGATCGACTCTGACTATCTTGACGCCGTGACGCGAGTACTCCTGCCATCACTGAGGACCAGGAGTCACCCAAACATCAACGCCTGTACTTCGTCGCGTGCCGCCATTCACTTCAGCCCACCAGAAATCGAACGCACCTTCGGCACGTCCATCCCCTCCGCCTCCAACACCCACTCCTCCTCCACCACCTTCTCCTTCACCTGCGCCTTCTTGGCGCCCTCCGCCTCCTCCTTCTTCTCCTTCTGCTTGGCATCTTCGGCCTTCTTCTTCTCAATTGCTGCCAGCTTTGCCGGCAGGTACTCCTCCGCAGCTTTGTCGAGTGCGGCCTAAATGAGCGTTAGTGAAACGCTAGACAAGAAGCAAAGATCCATCAAGAACTCACTTGCGGGTGGTTCTTGTCCGTTCTGGGCAAGAAGACCAGCTCTTCTATCGCCTGGTCAATCTCTTCTGCGGATAGGAGAGGCATTGTAGTTTGATTGAAGTGAATGTTTGTTCGAAGGTGTATTGCGTTGGATTTGTACTTGTATTGATCTGTGCGAAAATTGTGGAATATTAGATGCAGCAACGCCGAATTCTCACAGCCGAAATGGCGAGTCCGGCAACAAGCGAATCCCTAGCCACCCAACAATACAGCACCCAAATGCGCCAGAATACGATTGAATGAAAGTCTACTGCACAAAATAGGCATCATACAGCTAATCCAGGATCTGCAGACCAACACGCCAACCTGCATTTTCTCGGCCACTGTACAAACGCAGGAGGACAATATCAGTCATGGAAGCCAACTGCTCGCGAAGCACAAGGTCCCCACGACGAGAACAAGGAAGCCACTCGAGCTGAGATGCTCCAGCCAGTGTCTCAAAGATGGCTCGAAATTGACTTAGGAGGTCAAATGCGTCCAGCAAATCGGGCAAAAGACGAAAGGAGTGGAGTCGCAGAGACAAGCCAGTCGCAAGAGAGACATATAGAGACCGGGATCAGCGAAAGAGACAGTGTAGTACTCATGTAGAAAGGCGTAGGGCACTTCCTCTGATCTCATTGAAAGCAAGTAACCGATATCTCCAACCCTCCAACCACGAAGCCCTCGAGCCAAGCCGTCCACGCCTTCGCTGCACCCATCTTGCCTCACCGAAGGAGGACAGACCAATCCAATACCGTCCATCAGCTGAATGCCTGAGATCACATACACCCAAGCCCAAGGTCTTGTGACACTGCATGAAGAATGATCAGCGACCAGTCTCGCGTCAGAAGGAGGCTCAACGTACGACTGAGGTCGCAATCACGCCGATGACCTAGTGCGAGACCTTCTCACGCCCAGAGAGACCTGCAAGAGCTTGCCGACCAAGACGTCAACATCGATAGCAGGCCTTCGACCCTGCTGATCGTCCCGAAAGGAGGGATGACCAGCAGAGTCGAATGCTCGCCATCGATGTCGACGTCGTGGTCGGCCAGCCATTATAGGTCGCCCTGACGCCCAGCATCTGCGCCAGCTTGGCGCCCAGCTGCAATGCGGTAGGCTGCCGCGGATGATGGTATCGTCGCTCTGCTGGCAAGCTTTGTTGGTGTCAATGGCCAACAGTTGCTTGTTACAGTCGCATCAGCCAGCAGACACCAGCGCCTGTCGCTCTTGGTTCCGGCGTCGATGTTCTGGTAGTGCTCTGTCTTGCCATGTCTAGTGCACGTCAGCGGCCGGTCAGCGGCCGGTGTCCCAGGTGATCGGGCAGGTTGTACTCACGCCGAAGGACATGCTATAATACTCAGGATTCAGCGAACAGGCTCTTTCAGCTCCCAAGTCCCGTTCAACGGCCAAACTCGTGCACCATTGGCGTCATTGGCATTTGCTGGTCATAGGCGTCCTCGTATTGCTGGCGCCTCGCCCCACGGTGGAGCTTGGTGGCTCGACACAGCAGATGCCTGCGCCCAATGTGACGCAAGCCTGGTTCTAACTTGTAGAGGATGCTTCAGGGTAGCGGTGGGCCTTCGAGGGCGCTCGGTGGCGATTTGGCGAAGGGTCTGAGGCGAACACCATGGCTGGCCCTCCTACGAGCTCTGGGTTCTTCGTGTAGTGAGCACTGAACGTGCTGGACGAGGATATGTCTTCTTGGCAGGCGGCCGGGTAATGATGGCTTTGACGCCTGCGTGTGCTCTTCGGCGTGGATGTGCCACTTCTGTACAGCCATCAGTTTCTAAGCGAAGAGAGATGGTACGTAGATATTCTGAGCTCACCTCCTCGGCGCGTGCACTCCTGTGAGGTCAGCTCCCAATGCAAATCGCCGCTGTGGACTGTATTGTCGGATGCTCGGCGTCTTGGACTCCAGCAGAGCCGCTGCTCTTCTCGCCGTAGACAACGAAGAAAGGCTCACTGCACAGCTGATCAGTACATGCTCATTCTTTCGTTGAAATCGTGGTTCACATACAAGCATCGGCGGTGTTCCGCAAGTCTTTGGACTGGTCTACTCGCCGTCGCCAGACAGGGAGTGCTTGTTGCTCGCATGCTACCTGGTGGAACAGCAGGATGATGGTGATGCTGGTGGTGGATGTAAGGTATTCGAGATGTTGAGAAGAAGAAGTTGCAGGCGCGTGGGCTGAGGGAAGCCTAGAGTGGACCCGAGCTTGGACCCGAGCTTGGACCCGGGTTGACTCTTGCCTGATGCGCTTGCTGCTGGTGGATGAGGCGGGAGAGCAGTGCAACACGTGAAGCTGTTGAAGGTGCGGTGGTGCTTGGTTGTGAGAATGTCTCGTAGTATTCAATCTCATGCCGTCTGTACATTGCTGGCGCCGTCTCAAGTGCTCGGGCGAGACTGCCTTTGCTACGAATATCACGGAAAAGTGACTTCGACACTGGGCCCGACCCCGCTGCACTTGCCCGAGATTGGTGTTCGGCGTCACGTTCGAACACGAGCACATTTGCCTTCCATCGCCAGCAAAAAGTCAATACTGATGTTGTTGAGACTTTTTGAGCACGAGATCCATCTTCAAGATACGGGCAACATCCTCGCGATTTTTGTGAGGCCGTAGCATCAAAAGTGAATGGATGGTGGTCACAAGAGCAAAAAGATTGTAGGCCTCCAGCTTCGAGCTTGATGCTCAGAAGACTGATGGCCTACCGACATTAGCTAACCTTTAGGGGAGGGGAGACTTACCTTGATTAAGATCCAGATCCATGGTCCAGTAAGTCGAGGAATTGCCGAGCCACGCTGCGTCACAAGCACGGGGGGAGGGGGATTGGTACTTACTGAGATACTCATGGTTTTACCACCACGCTTTTGAGCGGGTTCTGTGATTTGTTGGACACAAAACCTCCACAATACAAATAAATAGTCAAAGTCCAGTATGCCGAGCTCCTACCGATGGCACGTGCCTCGTAGAGCTCAGGCAGCTGCGCATTTCCACCCTATTCCCTCTCTTACTTCTTGACTTTGCCATCACCACCACCACATCACTTCCACCACGCCGATCAATGTCAAGCATTGACGATCAACCTTCATCTTCCAAGTCTACCCACCACAGCGCGAGCATGTGCATTGAGTGCGCCAAGGACGGGCAGTCACACATGGCGCACCAGGACCACCGTCCTCCGCAACGCCCACAGCCAAAGCCTCCTTGGATGGTCGAGTCACCAGCGACGCAAGTAGGTATCCCAGCAGCCACATGCCCAGACATCACTGACATCTGCCCGCCAGATTGCTCTACCAACTAAGAACGGCCATGCACCACCATTCACAACATGAGGAAAGAGCTCTCACTTTGAGGCTCCGGCCAGCGATTTCTAGGCTCCTTTCAGCACCGCGCTGTGCCCATTCACGTCGTGTAAATCATGCCATCACCATCCAGCCTCAGCACTGCAGCCACTACTAGGGCTCCTGCCTGCACGTTCGCCAGATCAAGGCGCTGACATAGTCACAGGCACGAGCAGCAATACGAGCGCAAGAGACAATCCTACCATCAGCACGTCCAGGGCACCGGTCAGCTCCCGACCGTCGCGGCCACCGGCACCACGCCCGTTCCCAATCGCGCTCCCTTCGGCACGAAGGCTAAGCAGGCCGCGACGCACGCGGAGAAGCTGCTGCAGCAGCAGCGTAAGCCGATGCACTTTCTGAATGCCAACTCACAGCTCGACTCGGCCGGTCCTCAAAGTTCTCATTTGAGTATTTGCTACTGCCACCAAGAACTGCACTTGAGGCCGTTCGACCCCAGTCTTCACGGCTTCAATCCAGTCGGCGCAGTGAAGCCCATTGGCGCGCAAGATGGCGAGAGCCACCAGGCAAGAAGCAAGTCATTTCGTCGATCGACGCCATCTCGGACAGTGGGCTTGCGTCTCCGCCCCCCAATCTGCTCCGAATGTCAGCGCTGGCATTGGTAAAAGTGATATGTGTCCCTCACACCTGTCAGGCATTCTTTGAGGCAAAGGCTGACTTGTCTGCTACAGAAGCTTGCTTGCCGTTGGCATACGACCTGCCATACACCTCGTCCCTACCAGTCCGATCTGGAGACTTGCCTTCGTTGTGCCTTCCTGGGTGGGCGAGGCCGGCAGCATCTCATTCTGCATGAAGGCATTTGGGACAGTTCAGAAAGAGTCATGGCTACACCTTCAGCACGATGTCGGGCGTTTGGGACAGGTTAGCAGGAGTCACGGCTACACCTTCAGCGCATCCGCCTCGTGGTTACTGAAACAACGGGGAGTCGCGGCCACACCTTCAGCCCAGCAGTGCACGGCAGAGAGCATTGAGAACATCAAGCAGCGCTGGCTGGTGGCATAGCTTTATGGTCACGAAATGCAGATACGCAGGTTCCGAAAGGAGTTGGTAGCGAGCCCTTTGTGTTCCGCCTCGGTTAGCAGTCTGACAGTGCATTGTTGCGTCTTCCGTGTCTTTGTCCAATGATACTCGCCTTGCTTCCTCGCGGGTGGTCGTCTCTCTGTCCGTGACCCATTTCTCCAGTGTTGATGCTTGAGCCCATTGTGGTGAGTTGTCGCTGTCGGATGCAGGGGTCTGTCGTGGATCTTCCGCCTGGTAGCTGGCCTTTCCTGCCATCCCAGATACGCATTCACAGCGTCTTCAATGTGATTGTCCTTGTCCTTGGCTTCCGTTGGCGAGTCTCGGGTGGTGCCGCTGTTGGACTTCGGCTTCGGCTTGGCGAGGTTTTGGGCGATTCTCCTCCGCTTCAGCTTGTCTCAGCGACACTTTTGACGGAAACATCTGCAACTGCTCGAACGAGAACATTTCCAAAGCTCCGAAGAACCACATCTCCCACACCAACAGACACACATACACGGACACATCAATTCATCTACAGGAAGAAGAATGTCTTTCCTCGCAGGGCGCAAGATCTTGAAAAGCTTGGGCGGCAGCAGCAGACTTGGCGGCGCGGTGGAGGGCCGCAGCATCTGGTATTTGACGGCTGTGCAGCCGATGAGCATTGAGGACATCAAGGGGCAAGAGCAGGGCAAGAAGGAGAGGGAGGTGAAGCAGGATACCACGCAGCAGCCAGCTGAGGGCAAGGCGGAGGGAGTCAGCGAGGAGGCTACCGTGCCAAAGAAGGGCGGCGACGAGAAAGGCGGCGACGAGAAAGGCGGCGACGAGAAGCAGAAGCAGCAGTAGGCACCGCGAACGAGCGCCCAGCATCCACAACCCGATCCCTAAGCACAACCATACCCTCGAGCCCCATCAACAACTCCTATCTACCCAAAAGCGCCTGTTCTGGCAGCCTCACACGCGTAAGTCCAACGAGCACTCCCTGCAACACCGAACACCCGATCCCAAAGCACACAGCGCATATACAAGATCAGAACCAACCGTCAGCCCACAGCACCGTCAACCACCCGCCAACAACCACCGATGCTCCAGCAATCCGACGAATCATCACAAAAGCCCTCAACAACATCAACAACAGCACGAAGCTTGCAAAAGTACCACAAAGATCGCAGAGACCCAACAGCATCACCAGAAGCCTCCGAAGAGCACAACAACCACGAGCCGCGAAACACCAATCATCCCCCAGAACCCAACCAAAACCCTCGAAGCAGAGCTTGCAGAGCAAGCGAGGGAGAAGCTGCATACCGAGATCTATCACCCAAAGAAGAGCGAGAAGCATCACCGACATGCGGCGCAAGGCCAGTCACGCCCCCACAGAGTCAACATATGGCGCCAACGTACCCGATAGCAACAAGCGCATCGAGCGGACACGGACGACAACACAACAAGAGGAGAGGCTGCACAGCAACCAACACGAGCGAGTGTCTCTCAGGAAGAGTCAGCAAGCCGGCAGAAGCGACAACAAGACTCAAGCGTCACGAGCGTGCTTGCACGAAGCTGAATTCGAACACAAGGCGCGCTTGACAGCCACATCCTCAAGGAGCTACAGTGGTAGATGCGAGCATCACCAAGATGGGCCAAAACCAGTCCGGTCAACTGCAGAGCAGGAAGTCCAGCCATCATGCGGGCTATCGGCAAGCCAAGCTCTCCGCAATGACGAGCGAAGGAAGGCGGCGCTGTTGAAGGTCGGATGGAGGATACTTGAGTCAAGAAGGGATGCCACGGGCCAGTCGCACAGGCACACCGCTGAGCATTGGCGAGGTCGAAGGGTGGAAGGCATGGGGCTGTGGGCCAGTCGAAGAAGCGCAGCGTCGAGGGTGGACGGCGAGTGCTGGAGGCGTCGGTCGAAGTACGCCACGGGCCAGTCGAACAAGCTCTCCGCCAAGCGCAGCTGCGATGGGCATTGGTGGCAAGCATGACGTCCAGATGGACGCTGCGTGGGACACGAAGAACGGCGAGGCGATATAGCGAGAGGCGTCTGCGATCTCACCGACCTTGCCAGAAGAGTGACACTGAGAAGTGTCATCAGCGACTGAAGGGTGGGTAAGACGTCAGGCCAACAGGCTACGGCTGGTTGACGGGATAAGAGGGAGGCGTAAGACAAGGACTATAAGAAGCCGGTCTTACATGGGCCTGAGCTCTCCGACGCCAGCAGGTGGGAAAAGGTGGAGGAGAGGAAGGAAGAGAGGAAGAGATACTTCGGAGGCTGCAAGGTCGTCAGTGGCGCTTCATGGTCGGAGTACGACGGCTGCAAGGTGGGACGGCAGCCGGTCTCACTCGGGCTGTCAAAGCAGCTCACCGACGCCAAGATCAGACAGAGGAAGATGAAATGCAAAGGCAGTCGGGTGGAGGGCAACGCTGAGGTAGTGGAGTAGGACGCCTGCATGGTTGAAGGGCAGACGGTCTTACTCGGGCCGTCAAAGCAGCTCACCGACGCCAGCAGGAGTGCGTAGAGAAGAATGATATGAATAACGGCGTTCATGACGGCGGCGAAGACCCGAAATGTACGCCTGTGAAGTCAGCAAGACATCATGCTCCTGCTATGAGCACAAGGTCAGCAGAACGCAGAAAAATGAAGCCAAAGCCCAGGTCGCCTAGCAAGAAGGCTAAGTTGAACTTCTGCGAGGTTGGAAGGCAGATGATCATACTCGGGCTGTCAGAGCAGCTCACCGAGGGCGGGCTGATGCAGCCGAGAAGAATGCATGGTCGAAGCTTGCTGGCGAAGAAAGATGTGTCCGAGCAGGGCTGGACAGGCTAGGCTGACTGCAAGGTTGAAGAGCAGTCGGTCTTGTTCGGGCTGCGAATGCAAGCTCACCGATGACAGGCTGCATCTGGGACAGGAGCAGCATGTACATATGCCAAGCAGCAAGACAGAGAAAGTCCTTCTGAATGGCAAGCATACCGAAGCTGACCGATTGAGACGTCGAAGGCGAAGTCAACAGGCCAGCAAGGCCAGACAAGAAAGTCGACCAGCAAGGCCAAGAACCCCAGGTCAGCCAGTCTTGATGCCCCAGCCAACGAAGAATCCAAGCGAAAGGAGAACAGATATACTTGCACCTAACTCGGACCAATGAGCAGGCTGATTGAGACTGCTGCAGGTCATGATGGCTGCTACGTCCCGGAGTTCCTGCTGCTTGGGACGGTAGACCTGGCAGCGAAGTCGAAAGCGGGCTTCACTGAAACGTTCACCGCAATGTCCAGCCCGACAAGCAAAGCTGGAATGCACAAGTCAGCCAATGAGACTTCCGGGACCAGGATGGCGAGTTTTGGGACCAATATGGTCGCAGAGTGACCTTGGCTCGCCGAGGATGTTGGGCCAGTGGACCTTGGGAAGCATGCGATGAGAGCAAGGCTGGCGATGTCGACCAAGGCTTTGATGCACGCGGGCCCAGAGGCTCACCGCTGCTGTTCGCCACGGACCTTGAGTACTTCCGGAACGGCCATGTCGTCTCTGTCCGAAGACCTGAAGACAGGGCGGGCAACCAGAAAGCAATCATCCGACGCTGCGAGACCAAATTATAATGCCAAGTGTCTGTCAAGAACATTCAACAAGGCAGAGACGATGGCCGGGCAGAAACCAGGATGCAGATTGTTGTTGTGCTGTTGAGGTCAAGAAGGGCGGATTCTGGCCAGCCGACATGCGGCACAAAGAGCTCTCGGCAGTGCATTCGAGTCGCAAAAATCCTGGATGTCAAACCCACGCGCTGCTACATGAGCCGTGGCAACACACACACAGTGTGCTGAGGGGCAGTCGAAGTCAAGTCGAGCATGTCATGCGAGGTTGGAGTGTACTTCATCCGGGCCATATGGCTCTCCGCTATTCCATCCAGGGACCAGTCTGCACCACATTGCAAGTCGGCGACATGAGGTTGACGGCGGGCCAAATGCTCCAACATCTCAAAGACAAAGACAGTGGCCAGGCGCAGCTCGACAAGGAGCATGCAAGCCAATTGCCAAGGTCAGCACAATCAACCACAAATACCTACTTGGATGTGCATGCGGGCCAAAGTGCTCTCCGCTGTAAAGCTGCAATGTCAGTAAGCCTGGAAGCTGTCATCAATGAGTATGGTCCAGACGCTAGGTTCAGTGATGGTGTCGGACACGATGAGAGTATGCTCCATCATCAGTTGGCCACCAGCCGCAGTCCGAAGAAGAGCCTGGCCCAGGAGCCGACCCAAGCTGATGATGGCAGAGAGCTGCGCGAACAAGGAGGCCTGGAAGTATCATGACTGAGCGCCGAGAAGTCAATCCACGCTCCAGCAGTCCGTGCTTGCTGATAGATTGACGGGCCCAGAGGCTCACCGCCAAGTGCTGCAAAGATTGCTGCAGACTGCCAAGTTCGTTTTGGCTGGTCTTCTGCAACGGCATGGGCGATGAAGTCTTCTGTCGCGAGAGACGGGCTGCTCTCGGCTTCGTAGCGGCGTCCGTAGGTGCCCAAGACCCACGGCTTATGGTCATCCGGTATGACCGTCGAGGCTGGTCGATGAAGCAGAATGGTGGCCTCAACTTGCCCCAGTCTAGTCGGTCGAAGAGAAAGGCAAACGTGAGCGACCACAGCGGTCACGCCACCAGGTCCAGAACACGCAGAGATGGTAGTGGCAGCCGGAAATAACTTGCTCAGCCATGAAATCTTGCTGGGCTATCTTGTCGTCGCACAAGGTTGATTTGACGGCAGCCAGGCGTAACAGGCTTGTTTTTGCCCAGCGGTGTCGTACAAGATCGCTCAGCGCCAATACAGAGGCGTGCATGATAGAGCCGAGGTGAGACTTTGCTCTACCCAGGACCATGACATTCCAGACACTGCGCGGGCCAAAAAGCTCACCGCGAAGTACTCCAGAGAGATCAGGTCAAGAGCTCAGCCAGTCTCCGCACGATACAAGACCATCCCGACGGCTGCCATGGCGTACTGCAGTCCGAAAGCCTTGTTGTTGAAGCAGCAGGCGAAGAACGTTGGAGTGTGACTGAGGTGTGCGAAGTTGACGATCTTGCTGCCAAAGTCAAGTCAACCGAGCAGGTCAAGAAATGATTTACAAAGGCCAGCGGTACACCAGCAATCTGCAGAGATGACAAGACATTCTACTGAAAAAGACAGCATGAAGTATCGTGATGCTGCCTGCCTGCCCGGCCGTGGCAAAAGCGTTGAGAGAAAGCCAAGCTGCAGCCAATCCGAGATGGCGATATCCCCGCTTCGTTGTGGAGTATCTTTCCATTCCTCCGAAGCCTACCAGCCCACAGCGAGCCCGCCATAGGTACATCTCCAGCCTCTGGTCGTGGAAGCTGGATGAGAGTTCTGGCATGATGACGCGTGTTTTCGACCTGGTCAGCAGGCACCGCTGTCTCGCCAGATTGCGACCGCGGCGAGCTCGCCACACATGAACAGGCTTTCGGATTCGCCAGAGAGACTATCAGGATAGTCTGCAGCTGGGTCTGCTGCGGCCTGGCTGTCTGTAGAGTCGCTGCGGTCACGTGCTGGGACGGCCGGTGCTGTGCTGTGGTGACTGCGGTGAGGTCGTCTTTGCCGGCGTGGCCACGTATCGTGCGCCGTTGATGAGGCATGTGCTTCTCGTTGCCAAGCCACTGAGCTGGAGTGAGGCATATGATGACTTGTTTGCTGAGCCGCCTTGGCCGGTGGCGTAGCTGAAGCTGCCGGCGGCGACGAGATCTTCAACTGAGGCTGTGTAGATCGGAGGTCCTGTGTGTAGTACCAGATGACATGCAGGCTCGCCACGACGGTTTCTGCTGCCTTTAGTGACCGGGTATAGTGTGGAAATGCCCGCCTTCCGCCTCCTACTCAAATTTTGCCGCGGAGGTGAGGGAGTGGTATGTGTCTCCGCCAACATGTCGTGTGAGCCACTGAGGCTCTCCCGGCTCTTCTCAAGTAGTGTGCATGTCTACAAGACCTTTTCAACGCTGCCGGTGGGTAGCGAGGGCGGAAGTGAGGGAGGTAACCTGTGCAGCACACGCCTGTCAGTATCGCTGGTGAGCTGTGCCGCCGCTCAAAGTGAGCTGAGGCTGCAGTGGGTGTGACCGACAGTGCTTACCATGCTGCTCAACAAATGTGAGCTCGTCGTCGCCGCCGCTAGAGTCATGGTGTGACTGAAGTGGAGCTTTTGCCGGAGGAGGGCATGGCAGGCTCACCGCTCATGTGCATCCGCCAGCGCCCGCGAGCGCCAGCGAATACCTTCGCGGGCCTTGTGATAATGCCAAAGAGGGATCTCAGCATGTCGCTGGCCTCCTGCATGCTGTTGCCGGCGTGCCAGAGTTGGCGGAGGT
Source organism: Teratosphaeria gauchensis (assembly GCA_007113925.1). Classification (NCBI taxonomy): domain Eukaryota; kingdom Fungi; phylum Ascomycota; class Dothideomycetes; order Mycosphaerellales; family Teratosphaeriaceae; genus Teratosphaeria; species Teratosphaeria gauchensis. The sequence goes on from VCMR01000023.1 coordinate 204,136, forward strand.
CAGTCTGCAGCGGAAGTCCGCCAGAAGCTCGCCGCGCCACAGATCCGCCATGAGGCAAGATACTGCGTCACGGGCTTTCTGAGGACGTTGATATGATCATTGATGACCTTGTCACTATGTGGCAGGAGTATTGCAGCAGATGTGGTAGTCGTGGCTCATGGCTGAGGAAGGCAGAGTCGTGGCAGCGCGCAAGCTCAACTCGGCTTGGCATTCAATCGGCAGTTCCCGCACTACTTTGACTTCAGCCCATGGCCGTAGAGCACCGTATACGACGAGATACGCCTTCGCGAGTGCTTTGAGAGTCCTCACCGGGCCCGAAACACCAATCGCACATACTACAAACATGCGCAGGACCTTACAAACAAAGCGCAGAGGCCACCAGGGCTGGCGCAGGCAAAGAGCAAATACTTGGCGAGCGGAGGAGACGGCGGTGAGTGCGAGAGCAGCAGTCTACAGTGGGCGAGGACGGAGGAATGGCGGGAGAGGAGCAATTGAAAGTCTTGGGGCAGGAATACATATCATACAGGCATGGAGATTTTGCCAGTCCCTTGCACGGCTCCTTGGCGCTTGGAGAACAATAAAATTGCGAGCAAGACTCCAGTGGATGCGAGGGATGGCACAGAGAGAGAAGCGACTGCGCAGCGGGTAGCAGAGAATGGAGAAGAATCTCATGGGGCGAGCACAGCAGTAGAGTAGCGCTAAAAGCAGACATTTGAGGGCTGGCAACGCGATCTGAGCATTGCACAGGTTTTGCAAGGCGGCGAGTGGCTTGTCGTCACTGTTCCATCCCTCTGAGGTGTTGCAATAGACACCCGGAGAAAGCCTCAGAAGCTACAGGCTGGAGGCCAGGAAATGCACAAGTAAGCCGATACTCATTCTTGATGAATCGGAATTCCAAGAGCGAAAGCACTCTTGACCTTGACCGCTCATGCAGCCGATATCAGTGCAGACGCTCTGTATGGTATGCTGAGCAGAGACCACATGATGCACCTGAAGTAGTCTCCCAGGCCTTCAGCCGCCTTCATCCTGCCTCGCTCCCTTGCCTTGTACGCAGAGGCAGCGCTGACTTTCCAGCAGGCGAGCCATCTACTCCAGACTTTTTGATCGGTATCCAACGACCACCATGACGGATTCTCGCGAGCTGAGTTCAAAGGCGAAGAAGAGCTCAGCGAGCAGGATTGCACCCTGATCTTACAGCATGCATATTAGAATCATGGTGGAGTTCTTCAGGGATTGCCACAAGACGGGACAAGAAGTAGAAATGGCCGACCTTGATCCGTCCATCCAGTGCAGCATTCTCATCTACATCACGGCCTCATACAAGCCTTGCAAGGCTGTCGCAGCTTCCGAAAGGCTCTGCGACGAACCCGCCATCTGCCAGCTCTCCTTTCATACCTCGAGACAGGTCTCAATATCTGACAAAAGTTCTCCGTGGAACTATCTTCGTTACTTTGTACTTGAGGCCTCACTGGCAGTAGTCAGGGTGAAGATAGAGAGAGCCCATGCTCTGGCGGAGTGTCTGGCTGGTCTGGCGATGGTATGCGAGTGTTTGCTCAGAGAGAACAAACACGGTATCACCTTCGCCCAAAGGAGCACTAGCAAAAGCAGGACCTGTCATGATGTGGAGACGTTCCGTGCCCTCTGAGTGATCGGTGAGGTACTCTGGATGTCATCGCAACAAACGAGCGCGACAAAAGGCATACAGTGGAAGAGCGGAGGACTGTGGGAGTTGCAAAGGACAATTTTCGAATGCAATGCGAGCTGGTTGTATGCTCGACGAGCAGCACGTCTGTTCTGGAGACGAGCTTTTCTGATGGGTTCACGTTGGTCCCTTCTCATCACATCGAGCGCGAACGTGGGTAGACGTTGTAATGACTCTGGATGCGCAGAAGAACCAGAGAGAGGTGGCAGTCCATACTAAAGCAGAAGGACATGAAATACATGACCTTATGGCTCTCATGATCCGACGTCGAGCGTTTTGTAGCGCTACATGGGCACTCTTGTTTCGAGAGACACATCCCTTGCTCATGAAGGTATGATGAAACGGCATCGCAATTTGATCTCTGGAGTCAGGGCTGGACATGGAAGAATCGGAGCTGCCATTTAGGAAGGCGTCAAGCCTGTTCGTCAGGCAGAGCTGTCAAGTACTCCAGACAAGCCTGGCGCTCGCTCACCTCTGTACTCACCCCCACTTTTCTGCATACCAGATCCCATATATGCGCACCCTCATGCCCGTAGAGCCGTGTCATTGAATTCCCATCTCCACCCCGTCAAGTTCCACCTCCTATCCCACACCCGTCTCCACCCACTCCACTCCTTGCTCCACCAGCCCAGAGATCTTCTGAAACATACTAGCGACACCCATTAGCTTGGCGATCATCCGCATACTCATCATTGGGGCGGAGGAGTGTGGAGCACGATCGTCGTCGGATACGAGGCCAGGGACTGAGACATAGCAGGGAACATGAGCTAGCGCCCGCGCTGCCCGAGCAATCAGAGAAGGTGGAGATGGCAACGACGTGGTCGAGTTGAATGTGATGTGAGAAGCTTCTGATGAAGTATTGCGGGTGTATAGAGATGGTTGACGTGGAACGATGAACTGGTTCCCCATCATCTCGTGGTGTTTGGCAACAGGTCCCATTGAATTCAAGTACGGTCAATCACCGTGCATGAGGCTGTCTTCGAACAGAACGACACGCGACAATGCTCCTAATGTTCTGTCTTGCAAATGATGATGGTCTCATGCTCTTGTTGTATGTGATGTCGGGGGCCATTGGAGTTCTGCTCCAGCTCAATGTGCTGCGACAGTTATCGCGCCTCGCTACGCCTATGGTACAAACAATCGCAGTAGGTGCTTGCTCGTGCTGTGTCCTCCTGCAATCAAATTACCTTCAAGTAGCATGCTGACTTTCATTGATGGCTTGAGGGCCATTGGCGGAACGAAGCCGTAGTAAATTGACAAGCCATCTTTTGCGTGGAAATCGTAGAAGCTCGCAGGGTTCAAAAGCATGCTCTTGCCGACCTGGGGAGCAGAAAGCAAGCTCGTAGCGTCACAGACGGCAATAAAGAATAGACTGCCAAAAAGGATGAACCGATCAAAAAGTTACCTCTGGTTTACGAAGCCATTTGGAGCCCCTCTGCAGAATCGAAGATAAGAAGCAAAAGAAATAACACCACTTACATGTAATCGCCTACAACGCCACGTCATGCCGCCCTCCGGATCACAAGTGATAACAAATGAGACATAGAGAGATGTACTTACCTTGATGACTGAGCATCACCACAACACAAATAAGTCCAGCAAGAGCTCGTCGGTCCGAGCAGGTGCTCATCACGGGGAAAGGGACTGCCGATGGCTAACGGCCAATAGCATAATTCAATCGTAGCTCGACGCTAGTTACGGTCAAAAAGCCATGTGAGAGCTGAGGGCCTGTGCGGGCAGGCGCCTGAGGTATCAAGGAAGTGCCCGCGAGCGTTCTGAGCGCGGACTGATCACGGGGGAGGAGGCTGCCGATGGCTGGCGGCCAATAGCAATATTGCTACGTAGCGTGACGCTAGCTGCGGTCAAAATGCACATGTGAGAGCCCTTGGCCTGTGCGAGGCTAAAGCCCGGGCGGGAAAGCCTCTGAGGCCAGGGAAGTACTCGGTCTGCGCACACAGGAGACTGCCGACAGCTGAGGGCCAATGAGAAAATCCATACGTAGTGTGACGCTAACTGCGGTCGGAATGCACATGTGAGAGCTGCTGGCCTGTGCGACGCTAGTGCTTGGATGGGAAGGCGCCTGCACAACTAGGGACGCGCTTGCTGCCAGCCAACAGGCGTCAAAAGCGCCCAATTGTGGCAAGCAAACAGCACTGATGTCTCATCACCTGCAATCCGATCCCTATGGACAGAGATGATACGAAAGTCAACACTTCACGATTGGATTGGGCTCCACTCCCTAGGACGCAAGCGACAGTCGTCGAGATACGGCCCAAGCCAGCACCACAGGGACGCAATGATGGACAAAAACGCGATGAAGCCGACCGCGAAGCATGTCGTGATGGAGGAAACAAGGCATGAGCAACACACTTTAGATACTGTGCTGATCTCGCGACAGCCTGCAGATGCCGACCAAACACAGCAACCACCGCTTACGAGCGCAGGGTGCGTAGCAGACCACCTCTGTCCGTATTGCATCTGCTACACTCCACCCCCAGCAGCTTGCTCGGACCTTCAGTCTTACCCAATACCAGCCGTTGGCAAGCCCATCGCAACTCTCTGAAATTACCAGCTCGCAAGAGCCCTGCAACACCCCTGGGACCAGCGGCTCCCCTGACACCAAGCACCTCCCTAGCATCAACCATTTCTTCACCGCCACCCATCTGCCCAACACCTGCCAGTCCTCCAACCGTAGCGATTGTCTCGAGCTTAGCCGCCTCCTTCCACCATTCGGCTACAGACTCAGCAGCGCGACCGATCACAGCATCGCAACCATTTTCAGCAGCCTTCGCAACGCAGCTCACCTGCAGAACCTACGAGTCCGGCACAGGAACGTCCGGTCAAAGAATCACAGCCTATGTCAAGAGCTGGAATCTGTCGATAGGGACAGCATTACGGCCGTGAACGCAGCGGTGTACGATCGCATGATGAAGAGAAGATACACGGGTGGGATCGATGGCTCGATCGACATAGTGTGCTAGGCATGGCAAGCTCACCGCGATCAGAAGATGGAGGTGGAGGTGGAATAAGACAGAGCTCAGAGCTCGCTCTTCTCGGGCAGAGTAGACAGTGTACGTACCAAAACAAATACAACCTTACATCTCATTCGATGAACGCTCGACAATCGCAGGCTTGCTCTCCACCTGACCGCTTTGCGTTTTTGGTGTTACCACTATCTCTGCTGAGCAATCTTCAACATTGTCAAAAGCAACCACAAAAGCCTGACTGAGCATCAATTGGCGGGTTCCGCCTTCCGCACACTGAGAGAATTGTAAAAGAGAGACGACCGATGGGACGCGACCGTGGCAGCTATTAATGGAAGCATTGTCGTGTTCCACGGAGGAAATGAGCGGTGATTGGGGTTACAGTACACTCCATGTCTGTAGATTCACGTAGCAACCAGTCGAGGCGCCATTGCCGCCAGTAGGCTCTCAATGGTAGCAGCCATGTATACGATACGCACGTGAGTGGACGAAGAGAGCAATTTTGTAAGTTGATGTCGCGAAGCAATAGGCCCTGCATTGATGGTAACCTCCACACGACTGACCTCTACCTTCCTTACGACGGAACATCTGCAAGTAGACATGCATGACCTCGTTGCCCACTTTCCTCACCACTCCCAGCTCAACGGCAAGTGAGCACCCGAACGATGAACAGCGAAGACATGCACAGTGAGGACGTGCAGTGAAGCAGAAAGACGTGATAGTGTAAGGTCAAGTGATTGCATCGCGTGGAGCTATGGAGACGACGACATGAGTTTCATTCCTGTATCATGCCATATCATGTCCATCAAGAAGTACATCTCGCAGCAACAACAAGCCATCCCTCCTGATGCAGTGACCAACTCCGCCACGAAGCCACCTCGAAGCCCAACCCAGTGGCGAAATGTGTCCCGCCCGACAGCGCGATAAGTTAGCAGCATCAGCGTGACGGCTTGGCAGGCAGCAGCCCCTGATGTCAGTTTGTGAGGCCATGGTGGTGATGACCAAGACATTGAGGCCGCTACCCGCCTTTGCCGCCGGCGCCGCCACGACCGCTGACGACAGATTCTGCAACACCGCCTTCGAATTGACTCGACAGATCGCTAGCTCTCGGGACACACATGCCAAGACCGTTCGGTAATAACGGCGGCAACGGCGGCAGCGCTGGCTCCTCGTTGACGTCTTCTGCGGTGCTGTCAAGCTCGAAGTCGGACATCTCGCCTAGATCGGACGCAGCGTTGCTGTCGCTTCTGCGTCGTGACTGCACCGGACCAGCGCTCTGGTCCCGGTCCCGCACATTCCGCATGTGGTTAGTCGAAGCTCTCCGGCGGCATCGACACCGGAGAGGAAAACTGATCAGCAGGGTCGAAGGCCTGGCGGACTGTATCCAGTAGACATAGAAGCAGAATGTTGCCCGGAGCAGCATGGCCTCAATGAAGATCCTGTGGCGTCCGAATCCGTAGTAGGCCGCGACGCAGACCAGGATCGTCTCCCCGACGAGTGTCAGGTAGGCCAGGAGATACATGATATCGTCGAGGCCGTGGACCTTCAAACGCCAGAACTGGCGCGTGTAGCAGACAGGTGAGGCCAGGACGACGAAGATGATGGGCACGATGATGATTGTAGATGAGCGGTTCGGGATGCTGTGGCTTGATGCATCTCTTCCAAAAAGGAAAAAAGCCAAAAAAGTGACGGAAGGAATCGAACCCCTATTCGAACGTCAGCAATTTGTATATCAATGCTATGCTATACCATTGACCTACCCTGAGCGCGTATTGAGAGGGTGGTATCGTCGCCGCAAATTGTATACATGTCCGCCGAGAGTAGCTGGCGGTGATGAGAAGGCGGACGAAGGAGGTCTTCCAGTGACGGCGGACAGTGAGGTCAAGCCGCTGAGCTCGTTGACGCTGACTGGTGACGCGTGAGGGATTGATGAGGCATGATGGTGGTGATGGCTGGTCATGATGCATGATGGATGAGCTGATGCTGAGTGATGGAAATGAATGTTGAGAAAGCGGTGGAGGAAAATCTGACGGCTGCCTAAAGCTCATCGACTAGCTGCCTCAGGTACTGTTTACATCAGACCCACATTGCCTCCATGGTCCCTGCGCGCTAAGCGTCCTTTGCACAAAAGGCCGCTGCTCTTTCCTTTCGAACGTTCTCCTCTGTCCTTTGCAGGGGACGTACCACAGATGCGAGTTCGATCATCACAGGCCATCCATATTGGGTGCAGTTGCTTCTCCATAGCAAGCATGCGCAGATTGATGAGATGGCCAGATTGACGATATGTGACAGGCATTCCTTTATTTTTACCAGCCACAAGTCACCGCCCTTACATGCCTCCGGGATGCCGCACTTCCATGGCGAGCGGAGCTTACTACCACTGGGCTACATATCTTCTGCTAACGCTTGAACTCCGTACTTACCTGGATAGCTCTTACAATCAACCACTCCGATCGACACCTCTTTTTCGCAACTTTTTGTCTCAACACGTCAGACATACGGACAGACACACTGAGCGCGCTTGCTTCCTTTTAGCAAGTGCGCAAGAACAGCTGTCCAAGATCAATGATGTCTGACGTGGCAGGAGTGAGCCTTTTTGACCACGCACCTCAAATGTCACCGACCGCCCACACGAGTCTTCAAGCTGCCGCAAAACCCACGGCGAATGGAGCTCTAGATTATTGCAGTATCTGATTCAAGCATGGGCTACATCTTGTTTGACGCGAAGGGTTACTGAGTCTCCGGCTTCCTCCAACGAGGTCTGGCTCAGGCGGTGACAGCACCATTCCCCAACCAGCCACACTTTCAGTTCTCCTTCTGGCAAAGACCCATCGCCATTCCACATGTCACTCGAGTCTTACTCTGCCTTGCCATGGCCAATTGGTACCTGGGTGCTGCCCGCCCGCCTGTCAAGCCCGCCAATGGTGCTTTCCAAGATAGCTACCACCTTCTCTAGATAAGCATCTGCGCAGATACATGGTTCGGGCTGGCTACACGATCATCTTGATCTCTTGACTCTCTGTCTCCAGGAGAACGTATGCCATGGCAGCAGGCAACAACGGACCATACCGTGTGGCAGAAGGAATAGTACGGACCTGGGCTTTTTTGCGCCCAAAGATCGATGACCAGAACAGCGACACTGGGCTGGTGATCTTGATGGAGAGGCTGCCAGAGCTCTGATTCGAAGCTGTATGGATCCCGTGCAGGCTCCGGGCGGCTCTGGTCTGCTTACAAGCACAGCTTTTACCCTGAGGACGGTACTCTGGATAGATGGTGGCACCGTAAGAACCTCCCCTCACTGTTGCTATCTAGCACGTCCTCGTGGTGTCATGAAATCAACTCGATACGGTCGCTGTCCGCCCTCAACAGCTCACTGCCCGCTTCGGCCCCCAATCCTTATTCGGCTGGTCATCGCATCGAGGGTGACCGAGTTGTCGGATCAGAGAGTACCAGGTCTGCAAGTCTGCTCGCTTTAAGGGGTCACTTGGGGGTGTAGTGGTGTGATGACGTTGGTGATGACTACGTCTTCCAATTGGTCTTGTTGATGGCCTCTTTCAACCGTGCCTCTTCGCCTTCTGTCATAGCCATCACCGTCTCTTCGTCGCCGGTGATTGGGTTGATACGCGTCATGGCAGTCACCGTGTCGCCTTCATCGCCATAGTCCAGGCCTAGGTACTCGTTGGTCGCGGCATCTACTGTTGCGTTGGCTACCACCGCCGATGCCGTCCTCGCAGCGTTGTGACTGGCACCTGTGCCTGCGAGCTCGAATTTGGCATCGGACTAGAGGTTGGTAAAGGTATTCGGGTCTAGCAGTTCGGTGTCGCCCAATTACTTCACGTATCTTGCCAGGCCCTTCTTGTTGTGCGGTAGGATGTACTACTTGAGTACCGAACCGGTCTTGAATAGTGGTTTTGGCCCGACAACCTGCTGACCTATGCCACCGTAGACCCTTGCAAGCCCTTGGAAACCGACCTGTGCGAAGTGCTTCAGTGCCGCCGTTGCTAGTGCCATCACCTTGCTTCGCTCTCAGTACGCGGTACCCCAGGCAGCATTGACAAGAGAACCAAGAGGGATAGCGACGAGGAGGACAGCGATGAGGAGCCTGTCAAGCTAGAGGACGACACCGAGAACGAGACTAGTCTGGTGCAGTCCGAGGCAGAGGCATCGAAGGTTACCGCCGCGATGCTGGGCTGTCAGAATGACGACGTGGCGCAGATTTTATGGTCTCCAGCCAGATCGGTCAGCCCAATACATACCGGGGCGGTGAGTACTTGAACGACAGGGCGAACATGCTTGACAGCCAAGCTCAAATGTATGATGGCATAATCAAGAAGTATTCGGCGCACCGACGAAGCAAGTACTGCATGCATCACAAGCCGTGAACCTGCCTCTAAGCGGCTGGACACGACTAGACATAGCCTTTTGCTCCGCAATACTAAGAAATAGCATGACTTTGCCATGAATTGTCAATCTACCCCAGCTGCCACATGCAGGCGCCCGTGCATGAGACGAGAGCTGCGTTTCGTTGCCAAGCTATAAAGCACCCGTTGTAGATCTCATTACGAATCGTACACTGATGGTCCTCCATTGTGGACTCCCGAGCCAATGTCATCCCTGAGGTCCATTAGTCCGAGAAGTTCCGCGGTCGTCATGCCGAGGTCAACGAGCTTCTCCACCCCCATGCTAAGAAGTCAGATGGTTGATATTAATCCATAATCATCCCTCGCGCTTCCAACCGCACTACTAAACTGTCCTGAGGTCAGTCTGCCACCGTTCAGGATTAACAAGCAACAAGTCTACGACAATCGCTCCTTTCCACTTCACGACAGCGGTACTGCGCCTGAGAGGCACTTCTTCTGGGCTGAACGGTGACCTCAAACCTCGTGGGACTATGAGCAAGAAAGGTAGAACTGTCTTGACGGAACCGCGAATCCGAGTCAGTCAGTCACTATGTTTTCCGAGGACACCATCAAGCCGGTGGGATGTCTCAACCACCGAATACGCGGTGCTCGGAAGCAAAGGCCCTGCGTTGGCGATATCAACCAGCACTTTGTGTTTGCTCGCAGTCTGCAGCGAGGTCGGGATTCATAGGCCTGGTGGCATCAGCGATTCTGCGTCGACATGTCCACAATGACACTGCAGTCCACGAAGCAAGCACGTTCGGTTGGTGCCTGCGCCTGAGACTTGCAACGTCGCAAGGGACATGTGTATCGTAACGAGTATGCGGAGTCGGGTCGGACCAGGTCTGAAGACTCAGATGATGCCAAGCGAGGCGTCTTGGAGGCTGCGGGTAGTGTATAGTAGTAATTTGCTAGCAAATCAAAGCGCTGCAGCGGCGTTGACAAGAACAGGATTTGGGTATGCGTTAGTCCAATCTTGATAGCATGATGACCTTTGGAGTCGCTCTGGGATCGCTGCACCACATCCAAACGCTCGAACGGACCGTGCTCAATCTCAGTTGCGCAACTACCGGGTATGTTTGCTGATGCAGAGGACTCATTCTCTCGCTGCAACCTTCACCAAGAGCGACAGAGCTTGCCATACAAACAAAATCAAGTTTGTCGCTGGCAGGCACGTTTGCGTGGACAGCAGCAGGTCCAAGGAACCATGCTCGCGCGCTGTAAATAATCTCTGGAAGGTGCACCGTCAGGTCGTGGAGCACAGAAGGCCTACTCAGTGACTGGCTGGATTCACAATATGCTTACTGGGCTACTCATCTTGTAGATACGATGAATGGTCTGCCCTGTGCTTCGTGCTCACCAGCACCGTGAGGCCAGGCTCCTTCGCCTTGATCCATCGTTGAGCCCCGGAGACCTATCACCGCTCTGTCCCGGCTTCTGGTGGTCTGTCTGCAGCGGACATTCAGAATACGCTTCACCTCTCATCATCCTCTGCACGTGCATTCCTCTTGCACTCGAGCCTTGAGCTAGTACGCCTCTCAACACCTTCATACTTCAGCTTAGCTCTGACCTTCTTGACCTTCTTGATCTTGACCTCAGCCATCGCCTCCTCGCGCCCAAAGAACTCATCAATCTCCTCCAGCCTGTCTGCATGCGCTTTCGCATCCTCATGTAGCTTGCCGTGCTGTGAGATCTTCCAGAGGTCTGCGGTCTTCTCGTCGTACATCGAAGTGTCGTCGTCGGTGAATCGCAGTGGCTGCTCGATGCGCTGGAACCAGAGATGCCAGTAGTGAGTCAGGTCGCGATACTCGATGGCGGGAAAGAACAAAGCGAGGTCTTTGAGCTCATTGTACTCCCTCAACGTGATCATCGTGAACATGATGGCGGCGGGAAGCCTTTGCCGCTTGATGTGGGTAATGGTGTGCTGCTGAATGGCAGGACGAGTTTGGAGATGTCGAATAATCGGGATTTCGTTGACATGTGAAACTGAACGGACATGACGGGGCAAGACGCGGGCTCGCGCAATTTGTCTTCGGCGCGGGCACGAAGACCTAACAGCACTCACACCCAGCACCCAGCACCAAGCAGTCGCCAGCGACATGCACCCTGACAGACACGGATAGTCCATACAACGTATGACCAGATGACCGGCGACGAATTCCGTATCGCTTCTCAAACGCCACTGAAGAAGGCAACAAGGTTGGTTTGGCTTCCACTCGTCTGCATAGCAAGACCGCAGGTAATGGCACTCCCCGAGCTGCCATTCTTACCATTCAGCGATGCATGCAGCAGCCCAACGCTGCAACAAGCTTCAGGACTAACGCTCGCTCGCCCTGGGGCTGGTCATCACAGCGTTGCCCCTCGAGACGAGGTTGTTGAGATGACACTGCTGGGCCATGGCCAAGGCATGCTCTCAATGTCGAGTGCGCTCATGCATGTCAGAGCCGTGCATGGATTATCCTTCCTCAATCGTCTCGTTCGCACTGAAGCTGACCGCATATGCCCACAAGGCTTACACCATGAGGGTCGCCTGCCTCTTCTGCCAGCGTCTTGCTTCCCTTTTCTGCTCCCTGTCCATTGTCCCAGATTTGTCTGTTGTGCTGGCTGATACGGATCCCATAGTGGGCTCGCGCCGAGGTAATCACTGGCCGTCGAGACGTATAGTCACTCGCATTTGCAGGACTGGTTGCTGTGGAGTCTCGCTCTCTGCGTGGGGAAGATCGGTTGCTCTGGATCTGATGATGTTGTCAGCGTGTCGATGCCACAGACCACGACAATTTTTGATCTCTGATGCACCAAAGATGACCTGACGAGAGCCTAAGCGCTCGAGCTGAGTTGTCTTACAGATCGATCCTTGATGACTGACAACCACCCATGCAAGATGACAGCGAGATCACTGTGCGCGACTCCAGCCGTACTCAGGTGAAGCCTGTTGATGTGTTGCTTAGGAAAGCATTAGCGTTGGTGAAATTGATCAAGTAGCTCTCGAGCATCTAGCTCTGGCTCTACATGCTCGCCACGTTTTCTCTTCCTCTGGCAATACCGAAAGGCGTCTCTCAAGCGCCCCGAAGAGAGGTGGATCTGGCAGTGACTCAGTACTGTAATTTGCCTGCAATGCACTGATAGCGCTCCTCACTGCGGCTAATATCCGTCTTCTCGTGTCGTGAAATTGATGGAGGATGCTCGACGTGCGAGCGTCGGAGTGCCAATGGAGGAAGTTGGAGGCCGAAGACCTAGTTGGCGGTGTGAAGAAGGATGGCATTGTGCTTTTGAGTTACGTGACGGTCTGGTGAGGCGTGAAGATCAATGAGGCGCCGAAGACATCATCTTGAGCAGTATTGCCTGATGGCCGGTTGAGCTCGTAAAGCTGCAAGCGCTGATTGACTGCGTGCTCCGCGTGCTCCAAGCCATTGTGAAGCAAAACTGTGTCGATGGTACATGGCAGAGAGCTTGATGTGCGCGAATACTCTGCCACCGGCAGCTTGCCGGCTGCGAGAAAAGTAGTATATAACTGCTGAGATGCGGCACGCCCCTTGTCGCTACCGGTCCCATTCATTTGGCGCACTGGTAGAGACTCGGGTAGTTATAACTACCTTAAACAGTCAGTGCCAGCAGCAGCGTGGCACAATCTTTGGAACTTGATAAAGCATATGATCAATTGCCCTTTATCATTGATCGCTTTCTTTTGCGCTTTTGCTGATCAGAGCTGTGTTTTCGTCGAGGAATAGCGGTGTTTGGACACTTGAAGACCTCCAATATGTTGCGTAATATCGATCAAGCTCACGCAAGTTCGAACCTCAGCCTCCTTTCTCCAGCCATCACTAATATAACACGGACAAAGCGACTCTCTCTTTTTTACACGTCTAGAAACAGTATCCGAATGGCCGTTGGCGGCGATGTCAGTCACGGTGGGCCGCGATCTATCTATGAGATCACCTCTATTCAATTTGACACGGACATGTCACACACGCGGCATCAATGATTGGAACGAGGCGCCATCAGCTCTCATCGGCAAGTGAGCGTAGACATAAAGCACCTACGCCTTGAAAACAATGAGAGCGCAATAAAGTATTTGCTCTGCAGCTCGTGCGGCTCCGAAGACGTTGCCCCTGCGGAACCGATCACACTTCACCGCCGTACGGCGGCGGCACAAGCCCAAGCCGTCTCTCTGCAGGAGCTCCACAATGACACAAAATACCTCGCAGTCATCATATCATCCCAAGAGAGCTACTTTGCCCCCTGCGTCCTGCACGATATTCACTCGAAGTTCACAGACGATCTTCGGACGCTCTACAACAGTGGCAATGTCTGGCGATGACCCGCAGTTGCTATATTATGCAAAGACGACAAGGACTTTCGCCCAATTCCAGCCGCCCTTGCGACGTTCAGCCTGCAACCACAAAGCAATACACCATTCTGAGTCAGACCACAGCGTGTTCCTCGGTAACTGCGCTCGGAGTGTCATACGTCCATGTCAGCACCTCTGCTCAAGCCGCCTTCGGTATTGACGCAGCTTCGAGGAACTGCAAGACGATGGATGATCGATAGACATTTGCACCGGAGGGGTCCAATCGCAAGAAATACCACAAAGCTTGATCTGGAAAGACGTTACAATACTTGTTTGGTGACGGTGCCATAAATGGTGGTATGGGGAAAGAGATTCAAAAGGGAAAGAGTGATCATATATCGCATGATGTATTTTGGTCATGACTACTTACTGGCCTAGACGTGTCAGGCCCCAAACAAGAGGACCCTGCCAATCATCAACTTCTAACAGAGAGACCCGCCCTGCATTCGCAGTCCAAAGCACACACGATCCATCAATGCGCCTCGCCTCGCTCGTGAGACCTTCGACACCCATGCATTGCGCAGAGCTGATTCGAATTTGAGCGTCTTAGTAGACCCAAATGGTGGTCAATACCGTCGACCGTGCGGCTTCTGTCCTCAACCTGACAACTGAGTTCCTCCTGCAGCTCATATTCGATCAGACGCAGCTGTCGAATACTCCAATACACCTGTTGTCGATCCTGCGGAGCTATCATCGTGATTTCGGCTGAGAAGCTTGTGCAAATAAAGATGAGCATCCTTGAGCCAGGAGTCGCGGAAGCAATGGCATGCTAAGGCATGGGATGAGTGAGCAATTGGGCCTTGCTCTCGTAGTTTCTCCAGCGCCAGCTTCACCCGCATGCTGCGTACTCTACAGCCGGCTTGGGCGATGTCTAACTTCCCCACAAGAGGCAGATTGGGACATGGAACCGAGAATATGGAGTTGCTGTGTTGGACCAAACGGCCCTGCAGCAGCTCATATCCAAAAGGAATTGCATCGCCATAACCAGACACCTGGCCGAACTCAGAGGACCGCAGCGTGGTGACTGCGAATCGCTCTTCGTTTGTCATGTCTAGCTTGAAAGAAACCCTGTGCATTTGCTCTGGCCTTGCCGAACTTCGCTGCGCAAATGGGTGCTTGCGTGTGGAAGCTTTTGCGATGATCGCTGAGAATCGTCACATGTCCGCAAGAGCACGAGGTAAATATACACTGGCAATGCTGAAGCACGCCTCGAGAACGCATTGTCACCAATGTGTTGTGAGAGAAAACAAAGATATAGTGCAAAAAAGACAATGGCATTATACATATGCTTAGTCGAATAAAGGACTTGTTGTTGAAGTGGAGGACAGGATCTCGAGACAATGCAGCCCTGGCAGGGCCGATGGTCATGATATTCTTCCACATTCATGGGGAGCATAAGAACAGGACGTTGACGTTCCTTCGGTAAACACGCAGCTAGAAGCTACATTACCGGCGCTTCCGCGATCCTCCTCGTTGCCGCCATCCTCCTGGTGCTACACAGCGTCAGCCAACGAACATCAACCATGCATATCAACTAGTATGACCGCTGCTCACGACCTAAGACTAAATCACATCCAAGTAGTTGGGACTCACAATTCCTACCACCGTGAAATCTCACTCGCCGAGCGACTAATTCTCAACCCCGTGGACGCTAAAGCCGAGAGTCTATATTACTCCCATTCCTCCTTCGATCATCAGCTCTCGTATCAGCAAGTCCGCAGCCTTAAGATCGACCTATATTCCGACGTCAAAGGGGTCTCGATAGCAAGCCGCTAATCTAGAAGTATGCAGACTTCACCACTAGCCTAGATGGCATAGCCCTGTGGTACAATCCCAAAATAGATCAGCTAGGTCTAAAGGTCTTCTACATAACAGATGCTAACACTAACTCTTATATGTCACACCTTCGTCGAGTGCCTAGAGCAACTCACGACCTAGTCAGACAAACATCCACGCTACTTACCTATCCTTATAGACCTCGAACTCAAATGCGACGTTATAGCCTATAGTTTTAGAGGCGTCTGTATAGAGGAAGCAGAGAAATTGAACATTAAACGCATTCGAAATGTTGATGTAAAGATCAAGGACAACATTCTATCTAAGAAACTCATCACACCTAACGACGTCCGTTAGTTAGGCATAACGTTAGAAGAAAGCATCCTCTCCTTAGGCTAGCTAACGCTCGAAAGCAGTAAAGGCAAATTGATGTTCTGAGATGATGCAGGACTGAAACTTCGTTCTTCCTGGCGAGAATGCAGATGACCGAATGTATACAGCAACTTAGTGCGCAATCCCATGCCAACTCCGTACCTCCCAACCTTAAGAACAATAACAATTATACCCTCCCTCAGCCGCCGGTCTCGCCCAGCAAGCCATAAAGGGTCTTCCGCAGCCGCCGTCCTGGTACTGTTCCCAAGCCGGTCAGCAATATGTCGCCGCTGATCTTTTTCTCTTGAGTTAGTAGTACGCACCGGAACCGGACAGATGCCCTTGCAAGTATCCGTGTCTTGACCGTTGCAGTTTCCTGGGCCCTGGATGGTATTAGGGATGAGGATCGCGTTTACGTGGAGGGGAAGGGAAGAATTACGGCCTATGGCGATGCTGTGCACAGTGCACTCGCTGGACGGCCTACGCCTTGTGCGAAGACCGCCAGGGTAAGGGAGAGCAGGGCGATGAGGGTGGATGGGGCGAGCATTGTGGTGTGAGGTATTGGGTGAAACTTGATAATGGGAAGTTTCTTTTGGTGGTTTGGGAGGATGGGATCAGGAGGGAGAGAAAGCTGCAGGTCGTCGAAGAGTGAGACTTTGGGCGTGATGTTAAGGCGTCTCGGAATGCGATATACGGTGCCTGAAACCCGAGTATTGTGTTATTATGTTTAGCGCTGAGTTATTATTGATGTCTGAGACCGGAGTCTTGGGCTTAAAATCGTGATCTACGATCATGTATTCGTAAACATGCATATGCTGCTTATACATTTGTTCATTGACCCTCCCACATGGCTAATTCAACGCCCATATCCACCGCCAGCTCAAGCCTCGTAGACTCTCAGCTCAAGCTCTCCAAATTCAACCGCTGTCTTCCAGTCTCGCAATGCGTAAAAGAAACTCAAAAACCCAAGTCCCGAGCATTGCAATAACAGTCAAAATTCCCACTACTCCCTTCAATCGCATCGGCTCTAGCCCAGCAGCTGTAGAAATCGGCGCCGCACCCTCCAAGCGCTAAAGAAGAATCTTTTGTGGCAACATGAGATCTCGATCGCCATGCGCAAAAGTCCAAGCGGCGCCGCAATAACAGTCGTAGTCTCCAGGACTAATGGCCCAGCAGCTCGAGAAGGGATAACCGTAGCCACTCCCGAAGGCCGCTAGAGGGAAGATTTCGTGTTGACTGCGTGCGCAGCAAAGACTAAGTGCGAGCATTGCAATAGCAGTCGAAATTCCCACTACTTCCTTCGATCGGCTCGGTGCTGGCCCAGCAGCTGTGGAAATTGGTGCCACAGCCGCCGTTCGCTGGAGAGAATTTTGTGTGATCATGGGATCCCCAAGTCTCGACTTTCGGTGTTTATAAGGGGGCAATGACCAAGGGCGAATTCGGATGGAAAGAAAGTTGTGACTTACGCTCGGGACACATGACTCTGCAGTGATCGGCGTCTCCTCCAGAGCAGTTTCCGGCTCCCTGTTGTATTCCAGGCGTCAGTCCGATGAGCAAACGATGTGATGGTGTCTGGGGCATTTGAGGGAGAGGAAAGGACGTACAGGCCAGGGAGCCGGGTTGCAGTAAAAGACGCCTGCCATGACGGAAGGCACGGAGGCGATGCCCAGGACCAGGAGGGAATGGAAGTACATTGTGTGCTGTGCTGATTTGGTTTAAGCTGGCCAAGTTTTCTTTGCTGTGATTATGAAAGAAGCGAAGTCGCCGATGATGAAGGGGGGTTTTGTATGGCTGCAAGCAAGCACATGCAAGCCGGGTGGGGGGATAGATGATCAATCTACGGATGTCTAGGCCCTGACTCGTACGGTGTCCGAAGGCATGGACTTGTCTCACCGTATCGCCCGGTAAATTCATCGTGAGACATCATGCCTGTTTCCTAATAAGAGCACAGTAGTGTGAGACATCGCGACGCCATCCATGCCTTTGGACACCGGACTCCACGAGCAGAATCCAGATCTATATCAAAATCCGCTTTATCACAACAAAAATCAAGACAAAATCCGCTTTATCACAACAAAAATCAAAGACCTAACCAGCACACCACAACAGCAAGCACACAATCGG
Source organism: Teratosphaeria gauchensis (assembly GCA_007113925.1). Classification (NCBI taxonomy): domain Eukaryota; kingdom Fungi; phylum Ascomycota; class Dothideomycetes; order Mycosphaerellales; family Teratosphaeriaceae; genus Teratosphaeria; species Teratosphaeria gauchensis. The sequence continues at coordinate 221,842 of VCMR01000023.1, forward strand.
CTCAGTGGGAGCCCTCGAACCGACAGCGAACACGAAGCTACATGGACTGCTACATGCACTGTCAGAAGCTTGTGTCCGCGGAGTTTGGCTTATGGTAGGCAATTCTGAACCTGCATTGGTGGCAATGGTCAGCTGTGCAACAGGAGAGTTGGGAGGTTGTGTTGACGCCCTGGTCCTCATGCTGTGCTATGGACTGTGCACTCGTTGCGACGGATAATCTCTGTCCTGCAGAGTCTGGCTATGTCTCGACTGAGAGTATATTCTATAATCTCCTTTCTTTGAAATAGCCTTGTAGCTATCCAGCTATCTTTGAAGCTCGGCTCGTGCATGCAGACGCTTGGATGATATATGGGCAAGGTGACCTGGCCCTTGTCTATTGACAAAGGCTCGCCAGCGATTGTGTTCGAGGTGGGGCGAAGACTTGATCTGTACGGATGACAATGCTATTGTATATATGTTCAGCTTGACAATGGATGCCGTGCACTGGCAATTCGAAGTATACGCGAAGTCAAAGTGTACGGAAACGGCCATGAGCTCCTGAGGAAAAGGCACCCGTGCTTGCGAATATATCTACTCTCTCTTAATCTGATGCGCCGCCCGCGCCGCAGAGCTCCAGTGATACATATATTCCAGCCTCAATGTCTGGCGCAGGGATGCAGCGTCGGCTCTCGTATGACATGACAGCCTTGTCTCAGCCCCTGCGAGCATGCATGTCTCAGCGCCGTGACCTGTGTCCGTGTTTGATACTTGACTTCTATCGCCACCCCACCGCCGCTCATTGTCCATCGGACTGTTCTCTCCATGTCCTTCACTGACCACAGCACTTTCGTAGTCCCTTGGTTGCGTGTCCTATACCGTTCAATGCGTTTATTGCACTTTCGGATATCCACGTGAGCCTGCACCTCTAGTGCTCATCGCCCAACACAAAGAACGCCTGTGTCCAGTAATTGACCATCGCCTCTGCTATGTGTACAGCGCTCACCTTGGCCGCATCAATGTTGGGCTCGGTCTGGTGTTCGGGAGCTCGGTATTGAGCGCACAAAGTGACCTTCTTGCTGGGCAAATTGAAGCTGCGGATGATATCGACGCACCGCTTGACCTCAGTCCGATCGTTGTGGATGCTCAGCCAGACTCGAAGTTTGTGCACGTTTGGACAGACCTCTGTCAGAATGGCGAGGCTGGCGTGGTCGCTTACGTCGAATTCGCAGTCGAGCTTCGTGATATGGGAGAGAAGTGTGTGGAACACGCACAATCTGCCGATGCCACCACGTACGTAGTCGCCGAAATGACTGGGAAACAGCGGCGTGGCCACGTTGGGCATCTGTCCTTCCCAATAGGAGAGGAAGACGGTCGTTAAGCTGAGCCAGGCGTCGAGAGCTAGACGATGAAGGCGTTTGCTGGCCGAGAAGGCAAAGACGAAGCGGATGAGCTAGCGGATCAAGTCTGCATTGAGCAGAGCTCGGGACGGTGGGCGGGACTCTGGTGTGAGGGCAGAGAGACAGATGTTGCCCAACACCTCGTTCGGTAAGTCGAGAAGCACCGTCGAGTGTGTGGTCGTCAGCTCGCCCGGGATTGTGATGCCATGGCGCTCCAGTAGCTGCGTAAGGCCGCCGACGCGGTTTGAAGCGCGACGATGGATGGCATTGTATCAAGGAGAAGCGCAGGGCCTGGTTCGGTATCGCTGATCTCTGAGTCCATCGTGTCGTGAATGATGTTGATAATGGACGAAGTGAGCTGCCAATGTAGGATTGTTTCTTGCGAACACACCGCGAGCACGGGTCGCCGGTAGCCGAAGTTCACATGCGGGAATCGCCCAAAACGAAGAATGCGCATCAGCGATCGTAGCGATCAACGAGTTGGTTGGCTCATTGATACAATTGATGAGAATCAGAGGCGATCCGATATGTAAGCCCCAATCGCTACGTCAAATAAGCAGCAGCAAGACTCAATCCACGGGGGCGAGTACTCTCAATACCAGCGGCCTCAAAGGTCACGTATTTAGGGTTTTAGGGTGTTCGTCAACTGGGTGACTGACTGCTAGAGCAACCAAGAAGCTCCCAGACCTCATCGACGACCATCAGGCCACGGGACTGAAAAATTAGCAACAGAACGCCAACCATGTTCCCACTGAAAGACATACGGCTCAAGAGATGCCCGTAAGTAAATCACAGAGAGAGAGAGATAGGCGCGCATCCCATTGTAGGCAGGCTGTGGAATATGACAGTAGGCTATTATGCGTGGAAACCCAGAGTCCAGCACCGTCATTGTGACACCTACACAACGCAATGAACGACGTGAGAGCGAGTAATTGGGAAGAGGTCTTCAAGCAATGGCAAAACACGAACAGGTCCACATTCTGCGGTCTGTGGGACCGTAGAAGATACCTCGATCCAAAGGACACTATACCAACTGTTAGACCTTCAGAAGAGCTTTTCACAAAGAAACTTCAGCGGTAGATGGCAAGATTACGTGAGGCGATACTAGAACCAAGCCACAGTCCACGAGGTGGTCAACCAGACGATCAAACGTTTGAGCCTGAAATCCTTTCGCCGATAGCTACAGATGCCAGCCGAGTCGAGCGTAGCTGGGGGAAAGTAGTGACGATCATGTCGTTCCTTGATATGTCATGGAATTGATTGTTCGGTCAAAAGGCCAAGTCAGGCTGATTTGACTGTCTCTGAATCTGACTTGCCAATCACGCTACTTGCTGACATGACTGGTTGGGCTCTTGTACACTTGACACTGACCGCTCAGACCATCTGTCCATCCTCCTTCTGTTCTTCACCTGCTACTCAGCTCTCACCTCAAGCGAGGGAACTCCCCTTCCATACACCTCCCCTTGTCCATCACCAGCATCGCGGAGAACTCAGCAGTATTCCTCACCCTCCTCTTCGCCCACTTTCTGCGTAACACGACCGTACTCGGCCTCCCCCACGAACCCCCATCCGGCCCCTCCCACCCCACAATCCTCTCATCAAGCACGGAACTCTGCGCCAACTTCTGCACCGTCCTCACCGTGAAGTGTCCCGTGCTCCGCACGATTGCCGTCATAATCGGCTCCTTGGTTTCTCTCTGTGCGAGAGCCATCTTCGCTTCCACGGACGCCGGCACGGGTTGCTGGAATCTATGAACACCGGTGCCAATCCAGAATGCCGCACCCTGCGGGCCGGAGTCGTAGAGCTGGATGTAGAATTTGTGGAAAAGGATCCACGTGTTCAGTGCGGTGTCGGCGAGGAAATAAGTGTCTCTCATGCTGATTCTGCGCGGGAGGGCGATGATGGATGCGGGGATGGCGGGTGGATTGGGCTGGCCGGGGAGGTGGTGGGTGACGTTGGGGTCGGAGGCGAGGTCGATGAAGATGGCGGTTTTGGCTTTGATAGCGGAGTGGACTTGCTGCGCAAGGAAGTTCGAGGTGGCTGCTAGAGAGACCGCGGCTCTGAAATCGGAGCCATTTACTGCGACCAACTCGACTCGGCTTTTCTTGCCTGCTTTGTTGGGATCTGCAAAAGACACGATCTTCACCTCCAGCGCCGGTGGGATCAATAGATCGACAATGATGTCGCGGAGTTCTTGAGGCAGAGATGCCAGGCGGTCGGTAGGCACTTGCGCTGCCATGTTGTGTTGAGGATGAGAGGATTGTTAGAAATGATGCGGCGACGGCGAGATGGTGATTGGATGTGTATGCGAGTGGTTGCTGGATCTAGAATTCGCATGTCAATTGCAGATTCTCAGAACTCGAGAGAGAGCAAAAGTCCAAAACCCAAGCCAACGGACCCACATTCGGCATGAGCCGAAGAATATCAAACCAGTCACACGGAAGTGCCACATTGAGTAACGAAGCCCACAAACCACAAATGCAATCACATGAATAGCCGAAGGCACGCAGAAAAAGAGCTGAAAGGGCAAACCAGGTGCCGAACACACAGACATTCACATTGCAAAGCGGCGCTGCCTCTTACGCCTTACCGCCGTTCTCAAGCTCCTCCACGCTCTTGCCAACACCTACGCCATTCATCTTGAAGACAACTTTCTGCACCTTGCGCTGCTCGAACATCTCATATGCCTGTGAAGCATTGTCAGGATCATCTACCGAAATAACCACAACGACCTGACGGATCAGGAGTACTCACCTTCGGCGCATCCTCCAAACTCATCGTCTTCCCGCACAAGAATGCCAACTTCTTCTGCTCCTGCACCAGTAATGCCAACGCCTCCTCGAAGATCGACCGCACTGGACATCTGCCGAATGCCATCGTGACGTTCTTGCCGTAGCAGAGGAGGCCGTTGAGTGGGATCTGCTCGGTACTGCAAATACCGTCAGCACAGCTACCGGTTGAAATCCCGATGATCGAAAACATACTGCACGCCAATACTCGAGATCTGGCCCCACGGCCTGATCATGTCAAAGGCTAACATGAACGCATCCGCATGGCCCACCACCTCCATCACGACATCTGCGCCCCTGCCACCGCTCGCCTCCTTGATCTTCTCGACCGGCTTGTCATTCAGATTGATTGCGATCGCACCCAGCTTGGTAGCTTCTTCTAATCTCTCCGGCACAGAGTCAATAGCGTAGACAGTATCCACCATTGTCTTCGCCGCTGCGATAGTACACAAGCCTACAGGACCGCATCCAATGACTACAGTTGTGAACTCCTTCCGATCTCTCGTGTTCAAGTTCTTCAAAAACCGTGAGGCAGCAAAGTAGCCAGTCGGGAAGATATCAGCCATGAGCACCAGCATCTCTTCCGGTATGTCCTTGGGTGTCAAGACCAGAGTGCTATCCGCCAGAGGTACGCGAACATACTCCGCTTGCCCGCCATCAATGGTATTGGCAGGTGCGGAGTTGCCAAAAAGCATACCCTTGCTGCAGCGGGAAGCCTGACCGCGGACGCAGAAAAAGCATTCTCCACACGCAGTATAGAACGGCACTACCACCTATCCAGTCCCAGCATCAGCATCCACCCTGTCTTACTATCCGAAGTATACACCCACCTTATCCCCAACATTGAACTTCCCTACTGAGTCACCCTTCTCCACAATCTCGCCCACAAACTCATGTCCACAAATGAAATTCGGCGGACACTTCAAATGTCCTCGGTAGAAATGCAGGTCGCTGCCACAAAGCGCAGTGGAGGAGACTTTGAGTACGGCATCGGTGGGTTCGCGGACGGCGGGGTAGGGCCGGTCTTCGACTTCGACGTGGTAGTCGCCTTTGAGCACGACGGCTCGCATCGTCTTGGGGAGGGAAGGCATGGTGCGTTGTGTATGATTGAGTCGTGGAGTTTCCTACCTTGATGGAGCAGCAGCTACGGTCTGGGATTGTATAGATTTACGTCTTGAGTTCTAGCCTTCATTTCCGCAGTACAGAGACGGGTTATCCGTCTGGTAATGACGATGAGGGGCCATTGTTTGGAGGAGAGCAGAGCTGCCCCGCTCACGGCGAAGCTGTGAAGCCGAGGACGATGGAGGCGGCTGGTGCGGAGGGATGCGGAGGTTGAGCGGAGATCAGAGGCCGCTGGTTGCCGCTTTGCTGACTTCACTTCCTGCTTCTACTAGGTGCTTTCCAATATACATTGCCATTGTTTTGCATCAAAAGGTACACGGTATCTTGTCGGCTACGCAATATGGAGCCCAGCAGATACACGATCGAGTAATGTATTCTAGAGCCCTCTTTGCTGCATCCTCCTACTCTGCAGCCTCAGGAAGTCACATATTAGCCAAGAGACCTTGGACGTGATCCCATCAATACATAAGCTCGTCATCTCTGTCAAACGCCAACAGCGAGCAGTCCGCGCCGCGATCTTCATCCAGCAACTCTTGACCCGGTGATAAGAATGTCATTCCTGGAGTGTCGTGGCCACGGCATCAAGCGGACTGATAGTGGCAATTTCCTTATGCAATCAACTTGCAACTCTCTTGCTCAGCTTTGAAGCATTCATATTGTGCCAAGAACGCTTCTTTGCGTCTATCAAGATACTTCGGGATGTCAGCATTGTTGCGCCAGCTCCAAAACAGAATCGCAGTACTCGCATGTCGCTGCGTACAGTCTTCGAGGAGTGCCCCGATTTCCAGGGCAGGCCGTTCAGGTCAGCTTACGCTATGCTTCAGCCTTTCGGAAGCCCGCTCATCTGAGATAATAATGAAGGTTGGACATCACTGAACATTGGCTTCGTGCGTCCGCCGGATCGCCTTGCGATCTTGTGAGTATGGCTTTCAGCCAGATATCATGCGACATGGCGCCCCGGCCCTCTTTGTAATTCTGAGGAGCTGCAAGCTTTAGTCCGAAGTTGTCTCTGTCCAGGTCTGAACCAGTATCTCACTGTTCTGAACATCTGTCCCCGAATGTTTTATCGTAATATTGAATGAGGGAGTCGTGGTTATTCTTTCGAGAACATTGACCGTTGTTGGTACAAGTCGGTTGCTTTTGCGTTGCTGTTTCTTCTTTGCTCGCTTCTCGTGCCTTCCTATCTGGGAACGTCGCTTCCTGGGCCAAGACTTTCGTTCCGCACCTCCGCGCTTTTCGACACTTTCTTCAATCTCGCATTTTGCGAACTGCAGAAGCAAAGATCGGGCTTGTGCTTGCATTGTCCTCCCTAATACATCGCTTACTACAAACACTCCCATCGTTACCTCTCATAGATTCCAGCATCGCCAACGACAATGGCGCCCAAGAAGAACAACGATGCGCCGCGTGAAAACAAAAAAGGTGATGGTGATAAGAGTCGCGCCCCCAGGGGATCGTTGGCAAGTTCTACCATCCTTTTTTGTATACATTCATCGTTACTGACCTATATGCAGATCAACTGGAACCTCGAGAAGAACCTCTTGCTGGCCATTCTGGCTATGGGCATGTCCCGCAACCCCGGGCAGGTCCACTTCAACGCCGTGAAGAAGCTCTTGCCAGGTACGTCCGATCGCTACAATATATCACTGGTATCGAAGGACTCGGTCAACTGACAGACGCACAGGAGAGAGCCCTTCGGCGGACGCTATCCGCAACCAGTACGACAAGTTGCGGCAGAAGCGAGCAGAAATCCTCGAGAAGCACCCGGAGGTGAAAGCGGCATTCGAGTCGTCCAGCACCACCGGCAGAAGAGCTACACGCGATTCTTCACCTCCGCTCACTGACGAGGAGAGGCGTGATGGTCGCATTCTCGCGGATGAAGTCGACAGGCTGATGGCAAGCGACGACGACGAGGTTGAAGAGGAGGAGCTCGAGGTGGAGGGCAGGTTCGCTGGCATCTCCGCCGAGCTGAGGAGGTTGGGTGTGCCCGCCCGAGTCCTGGCTGAGGCGGCACAGCAACTGCACAACATGGCTACTGAGGGAAGCAGTAGTCGCCAGACGCCTGCACCACGAGGCGGCAGCGGTGCCAGACAGGAGGCGCCTGTGCCAGACGAGTTTGAGGTGGACAATGAGGCGGAGGATGAAACTGTCGTGCAGCAGCCTGCTGTGCAAGAGGTGGAGGTGGAAGACGAGCAAGAGACACCTCGGTTGAAGAGAAAGCTCTTCGGGAGATCACTCCATCTTGATGATTGATCAGTTCCCGCGTTCATGTATCAGGCATAGCGAGCACAAGACAGTCCGGAAATGTTGCATTGAGCGATTCCGCCGAAGTAGCCCGCTGGATAATGAAGACGAGCAATTGATCACTTTCTTTGTCTATTGAGTCCGAGTATCTACCAGTCAGTGCCAAAGACGGCCACAACACAAAATCACAACAAAGAAAGGCTGCGAGGCACATCGTGAATAGGCACATCGTGAATAAGCCCATCCAGACACAAGCCCACGTCGTAACAACTCAAGCCGAGAAACCAGCAGTACAATGATCTTGCATACCAAGTCCCTCTGCCTCATCCTCCTAACAACCATAAGCCTCACCTCCGCCTCCTCCTCCACCGACTTCCAACCCCTCGGCACCCAATCCTGCATAGCCTCCGATCTAGGAAACGAAGTCAACTACGAGATCCACATCGGCCAGTACTTCAATGAAGGCGGCAAGGAATCCTGCCATGCTGCTGTGGAAGCGCTAACAGCTGCATTCAACGGCAAGCCGCCCACCACAAAAGATTGTAGTCTTGGCACTGGATGCTGCAAGGATAGGAGAGGCGGTGCGGATATGACGGTTTTGAAGGGTGTGGGTGCTGAGAAAGGGAATGCCGCGAAGGTCAATAAGGCGTTGCATAGTGCTTGGCCGCATATCGGATTCAACTGTCCGGATTTCTAGATGTTGGAATACAGAGCATGGTGATCAATCGTAAGTTGTTTTTGCAAGACCTGAAACACGCCCGCGCCCGGTATGCCGTGCGTCAAGCTCTCTTGGGCCTTCCTTGCGTGTTCTTTGAACCAATCTTTCCATGCACTCCGACAACCTGCCGCTTCGTTCCTGTCAGCATGCTCGTGATATTCGCAGACTGTCTTATAGTCCAATCGGAAATCGTTGTTCCAAGCATCGCGGTACTCGAGCAATTTCTGCACGACCGGTCCAAGAAATTCGGAAGGCCATGAGTGAAGTTCTGTATCTTTCATGAGATCCTTCTTCCAAGTCCAGGCCGCTTCGTATATCAGCCATTGCCGCAATTTAGAGGTGCTTGGCAGCGAGCAGAAAGCATTCTCAATGCGACAATGATTCCTGGAGATCGGGGGCTGTCCCTCATGCCTTAGCTTGATGAATTTGTCGATGATGGCATTGCGAAGCGGACGAACATCGCGCCTGTCAGCAAATATGGAAAGGTCGACTAGGTGATCGAACTCCCATTCCCGCGCATGGTGAGCTTGCTGATCTCCTGTGGCTTCCTGATACTTGGATTCAGAGCCATCAAAGGTCTGCTCTGTATGTCGTTCTGTGTGTTCAAAGCGGTCTAGGATCTGAACCATTGACCGTGCCGGAGGCTCAAGGGAGCCGTCGTATAGCCAGCGGAGGAATGACAAGAATACGCTCAGTGATTCTGGTTGAAGATCGAGCGTGTGCGTCTTGGCCTCTGCAAAAGCACCAGCGAACGCCGTCGCGAAGTATATGCTTTCCTTGCATGCCAAGCCAGAGTGAATGACAACAGGTGCGGCCTTCTTGCCCACCAGCACAGTGTGAGTATCTCTGAATGCATCGCGGACATTAAAAGTCTTGTTGTCCCACTCGTGTATCTTTTGAAGCTTGTTCGCTTCAGCACATTCCTTTTGCTCGTGCAAGCCATGGTGAGTGTGGTACTGGCAAGGTCGATCTTTTGAGAAGGGACGATCGTATATACGCTTACTTTCGCGACTTCTTGACACGTAGTCATCTGGAAATAGCGACAGGTCCGTACATCGTCGCAGAGCAGGAACTGTATTCCAAAGCAGGTACCTGACTTCATCAACCAGGTATTCTCGTAAGCGTTTGCCCTGCAGACCACAGGTGAAGGCGAGCGCTACCGCCGGCAGCGAAGTCGTGCGGTTTTGCATTGCATTCTGCTTGGCCAATGCAGACAGGGCATCATTCGCGAGGCTGTATATTTGATATATGCGGGCGAAAAGGTGGAGCTCGACGAGTTCGACATCGTCCCACCATTCGTCCGTGCTGTCGTCAACAGATATCCACCGGATCTCCGGAGTCGGTAGCTGACTACCGTCTGCGGCCATGGCGTTGGGTTGGCGCTCTGGAATCAAGGAGTCACTGTACAGCCAGACCTGGAAAGTACGGAAGGCGCGTGGTGTGATATCTGTCAAATTACGGCTTATGCGGGATTTCAGCTGCTTAGCAGAAAGGTCTATGAGCTCCAATGCGGACGCAAGGACAGGAGAGCGGTTCGACAAGACTCCAAGATGAACCATAAGCTCCGCTTCTCCATTTCTGACCTGGATATGGACGGCATAGAGATACTGAGCACTGCCCGCTATCATCAGTAACGGCAAGTTGCACACGTTCTTGCGCCGACGGCGCTGGTGTGACAACCGAAGGCTCCTGCATATCGAAGAAGGATGCTGCAGACTTACAACGGGTTTGTTCTCGACAGCAGCTGGAGAGAGCCGTAATTGTCTTCAGCTTGCCTGCATGTTCGTTTGCTTGCTGATTCGTCCGGGCTTGCGCTGTGTATGCGCTTCTGGCCAGCATGCGAGGCCGTTTCTGCGGCCATGGCGCAGACGGTGCAGCGGCCTATTGAGACAAGGCTAGAGCAGCACGCAAAACCTGGTCAGTCCGGTGTTGGGCATTTTGTTGATGAAGGTACGCAAGGGGGAGCGACAGGACGCGACGCATTCGTGTGACGCGCTTCATGCGTCTTTCCGATCCGCATTCCTGCGCACAGACCATCGCGATTCGAGCTGGGTATCAATGCCAGATGCTGGGCAACACATTTGAAGCAGAAACGCTAGGAGGCAAAGGGATGTGGGAGGTAGTTCCTACTCATGTCAGACTATAGCTCTTGAATATGGTCGGACTGCTGTCATCGAGCTCCAACTTAAACTACCATACTCCGGCCTGGCGGATACGAAGGGATTTCCTACCATGCCTCCTCGAGACGTCATCAGATCTGAGGAAGTTTGGCAGCTGTAACGGCTTTCCGAGCGAGCCGGCGAGCACAGCATACTGCAATCGTGTCACGCTCACACCTCCTGTCGTGACTGATTTGTCTCAGCGGCCGCCGGTTTGGTAGCCAACTTCTTCTTCATCTGTCTCCGCAGGCGTCGCCACTTGCCTCGACATGCCCACTTTCCATGGTAGATCTCATGATCATGAAAGGAGCATAAGCTCTGGCGCCAAAATACATCGTGTAGACTGTTCTGCTCACCGGCCGCCAGTCGTGCACGCATCACCTCGCCGAGGAAGTCGCTGGGCAAGCAGTTCAAGTCGTGTTCCTGGGCGAACTGTCCATCCCACCTGGTCAGCGCCTCATAAATGAGGTATCTGCGCAGATGAGAGCTAGGCGGGAGCATCTCATATGCTGTCGTGATGCGTGACAGCTTCGCAGAGAAGATCATGCCCTTTCGTTCATAATTCCTGATGATCGTGGACATGATGTCGTTTCGAAGTTGATCAGCGTTTCGCCTGTCGGCAAAGACATAGAGATCGAGGAGAATATCGTGATTCAACTCTCTGCAAGTTGTCTCGCATGGGAAGACTTTCTCGCTGTCATCTGATGTGTTGCTGAGCCTGTGACCAGGCGCTTTCTCCGTCGCGACATCACTACAGGCGTCTCGAGAGACTAGTCCGCGAAGGTGGGCGTACTCCTCCGGTCGCATCGTGTGAATTTCAGTGGAGTAAAGCCAGTGGACGACCATCAGGAAGACAGAGATGTCTTCATCAGGCGAAGAGACTTCGCCGAGCTTGCTCTGAGCAAACGCATGGGAGAAAGCACCACGAAATTACTCGACGCCAGCCACAAGTAATCCTTTGTGGATGGTGACGAGGTAGGCGATCTCGTCAATCAGGACAGTGCCAGCCTCCGTGAGCATCCTGTAGATGCCGCTGATATACCGATCGCCGCAAGGCGTGGGAGGCAATAGGCGAGCTTCCTTGGCACACTTTTGTTGCTCATTTGACCCGTGATGAATATGATAGCGGCATTCCGATGCGAGTTTTACAGGAGATGCTATCTGACCATCCTTGATCTCGACAGCCATGACTTCCTTGATGCGGGAAATGTATTGGGCTGGATATTGGGCACGACTGTCGAGTGACGGCGGTATCGATGATTTCTGTAGCAAATACGCAGCCTCGTCCACGAGATAGTCACAAAGTAGCGTGCTCCATGGCCCGGCGTCCCAAGCTCTGCGCACGGCAGACAGTGAGCAAGTCTGAGACGAGAGCAAGTTTTCGATAAACAATAGGTGGATGCACTGATTGGTTAATGCATCGACATGGTGATTTCGGCCGAAGAGATAGAGATCCACCACATCAAGCTCGTTCCACTGGAAAGGGCTCGATTCGCGTCCTTTTACGGAGACCAGTCTCGAATCAGTATGTGCGTCAGTGCGAGCCTCTACGCCCTCCAGTTCCGTCTCCATTTGCTGTGGAGGCACTACGAGCTCTCTGGTGTACAACCAGACCAAGAACATCCAGAAGATTCGGGCACTGTCCCGCTCGAGATGATACGTTGCATTGCAGGAGGTCTTGCCGCCCCTTGCACACTCAGCTCCTAGTACCGTCTCGGCGAAAGTGGGACACCGCGCGGACAGCACTCCAGCGTGGACGGTGAAGCGGACTGCTTTTGGGCCTACCAAGAAATCGACTGTATCGAGGTACCGGCCTCTACAACACTGTCAGCAGAATTGCTTTCTCGGTGGAAGGTAGCCGAGGAGGCTCACAGCACAGAGTGCTTGCGCAGGAATAGAGCATGGTCGATGCCATGCTGATCCTTACGCTTCTTCGCCACTGGAGTAATGTCGCTATCGACATAATCATCGTTTCAGCGGCGCTTGCAGGGCCGATTGCTGCTCATCATGGCCGATGAGATCAATTGCTCAATGAGTGGACTGTGTCTTTGTCGTTGTGTTGGGAGAGTAGTGGTTTCAAGGGCGGAGCCAATCCGATCGGGTTAGCATGCATCCACACGGACCCCGGTCTTGGCGGCGGAACCCCGCAGTCTGGCCTCCCTCCTCCATGGAACAACTTTGGTCTCTGAAGCATTACATGTCACGATATGGACCATCAATAACTTTCGAGGATCTGCATCATCGTCTGCTTGGTCTGCAATGAGCTGATGCGCACGACCAATGCCGAAGATGATCCATGAGCTCAGCAACCAGACTGAGCAAACATGATTCCCTGGTCTCTCACCCAGAAGCAGCGTGAGTGTTTTCGGCCAGGACAGTCTCTTGGAGGCGATGTACGCTCTGTTGGATCTCGGGCATCAAGGAAGACCTTGGACTCTGACGTTTGTCTCGCGCTGCTGGCCTGAGGTCGAACCACAATGTGTGCCCACAAGTTCGCATCATTGGGTCAACATTTGCGGTTTCGTGATATAGCAACGGTCAAGCCAAGCATTTGCATGCGTGTCTCGTCCCAAGACCAATCCGTTAATCGTAAGGCTCAGCTCGCTTCCCTTGGACTTTCTACACTTCTGAAAGGCTCCCGGATTTCCGATTCCCTTGTTTACTCGCAAAGGACACGCCTGCGCTCTGACCGTCTACTGGAGTGGTCTTCGAGCCAGATCGAAGCCCACCGACCTTTTTTCGCTGAGCACACTCCTTTTGACGGTCCTCGTGTTCTCGGCCAAGGGCCAGCGTCTGACACTTCGGGTAAAGCACGGCTCTGATGCTCACCCGCGAAGAGCCGCAAGTCAGCATTTCCTGACCTTTCTGCACGTCATCACGAATGGGCAATACCACATCAGCTTTGGCCGACAGACATGCAGAAGGCAGCACTGCACGGTCATACGACGGCGACGAAGACGATGAGCACGAAGGTCCGCGGCCTGCGAAACGACGCAGAGTACAACGGCGGTTCTCGCAGGAATCTGTACGCTCTCAACCTCCTCATTGGCTTCTGATAACCAAATCGTTGGCTGATTAGTTGCGCTTAGACCATAGTCGTGGATGACGATGGCGATTGGAGCTTTGCGAGCAGTGTCAAAGCCTCGAAAAGGAAGAGGAGGAAAGTTGCTGCCAGCGAGCACAGCGCGGCGGAGTATGAAGTGGAAGAGCAGTACGACGTGAGAGAAGATGAGGACGGAACATCGGACCGGCGTAATTGCAGCACCACGGATGATGCGCACGGAAAGGAGTTCAGCCTGTATGGCACAACACTGCACCTCGCCGCGGCAGGCTCTCCGCAACGGCTTGAGTGCCACAAAGAGCTCCTACTCTCGAAGTCACGACAACCAGGATTGATCGAGCAAGAGGTTATGTTCTGCCTGCTTGACCGCGACTTGCTCCAGGTCGCAGATGTGGACTACGGAGCCCTGCGAATCTTCGTGGTCTGGCTATACACTGGACGGCTGGAGTCACTCTCGGCTGAACGGCTGCAGTCAATGCACCAAGATCCTGCTTTGCAGTCTCGCTTGTACTCTGAGGGACAAGGAGATGACTCCGAATACGTTGCCGAAGAAGACCTTATCAGTCTGGCCATCATCGCAGAGCACTATGACATGCCAGATCTCATGAATGCGACAATGACTGAGACCCTGGCACGAGGGCTGCATATTAAACAGACGTTCACGGCTGCTGCTGTTAACAAGGCTTACCGACATCTCAACCGAGATTCAAAGATGATCGACTTCCTCGTGAGGCATGCGGCGGAGAACGTCAACGGCGCGAGCATGCCGGATTCAGCAGCGCCGTTTTGGTCACAGCATCTGGGAGATGTCATCCGGCGGCTTCTCGAGCAACCCAAGCATGCTACCGCTCTGCGCGATGAGCGCCCTTGTACATATCACGATCACAAGGATAGTCTCAGGCGAGGCAAGAAATGCATGCGACTAGGAAGACAGAAGTCACCGCCTTCCAAAGGAAGCTCTTCGTACGTCTTCCAACCAATAAATGTCCAATTCCATGCTGACCGGTGCCCGCAGTGACCTTCTCGTTGACATGACGACGGTCCTTGTAGGGAGGCAAAGACAGCGCATCCGTGCTCACACAGCATTCCTGTGTCATTCATCTCAGATTTTCGAGGATGCGCTCAACAGCCAGCCTGCTGAATCCAGCTCAGAAGATCTCTGTCTCGACACGGAGAGCGTAGGCACATTCTCGTTATTCATGTCTTGGATGTATACTGGTGAGCTTGACGATCATCTCAGGAGCCAGAGCCCATCGGGAGGCGACTCAACTTTGATTGATACGCAGAAGTTGGGCCCTCCAGATCTGATCAGCCTCTACATTTTCGGCGACAATTGGGAGATACCCGCTCTACGCAATGACGTAATGTCTTTCGTGATTGGTAAGATCGAATCGACCGATGGATCTGCCTGGGTTCTGATTACGACATGCCACGAGCACATTCATCTGGCTTTTGATGCTCTACCGAAAGGCTCAGCGCTGCTCCGCTTCCTGGTTGCAGAGGCAGCTTGGCTCTGGAGTCCAGGCTTACTGGAACAGGACCTAGATGATTTGCCGAATGACTTCCTAGCCGGCATGTTGAATACGAGGCCACGAGTTGAACGACGTCGTCGAGAAGGCACGACGGGATGGACACCGTGGAGAGAGGATATTTGTATCTTTCACGATCATGGTTCGGATGATGGTGAGAAGCAGGCATGTCACGAGAAGCATCGGGATCTGCAGCAGAGGCTCAAAGCGAAGGTCCGGTACGATACGCACAAGTAGCAGCATCCGCCATATGTACTTTAGGTCAACATCCAAGCCGCATGCCGAATAGCGTAGACACCAATGATTACATCAGTCAATCGATCGGCCGACTTGAGTGACGCATTGACTTTTCACTTGAGCTGCTGCGGAACCACTCAGTGACTCAAAGTATGAAGCTCATGAGTGTCAAGAAGTCAACGACGTCTCAAGCTGACGATTGCCTTGATCAGCAGCCTGAGCGCGTCAACCGCATCAAGCATTCAACGGTCTGATTAATTAGTAAGTACTGGTAAACACTCCTGACCAGTTCAAGGACAACTGCGGCCGCTCGCGCTGTGATCGAAACCCCGGACTGCCATTGCGACCCCAGGCGTGGGCGCAAAATAGAAATTGCATACTGGGCCTTAAAGAAAAGACAAAGAGTCATTATCGTCACCCCAGCCATTGATCTCAACGTTGGTCTATTGTTCCATTGTCTTCTTTGACTCGAGCTTCCAACCTCAAGTACCGGTGACGACTGCCATGTATCCCAACTCCGAGCTCTCGATTCAGGCCCTCAATCCTGACTTCCCACTAACGAACGACAAAAAGCAGCTGGCTGCTTCCCGATCGACAACTACGCACCACAGCCCTATCTAGTAAGCCTACCATCCACCTCACAAGCATGTCTCCATACCTAAACCTAACCTTCGGCATCGAGCTCGAATTCATCTGCGTCATTGACCCCAACGGCTTCCCCATCTGCCGCGTCGGCGCCGATGGAGCAAGGGCAGCTGGTCCCGCCATCTTCGACGGCTTCAAAGATGCC
Source organism: Teratosphaeria gauchensis (assembly GCA_007113925.1). Lineage (NCBI taxonomy): Eukaryota > Fungi > Ascomycota > Dothideomycetes > Mycosphaerellales > Teratosphaeriaceae > Teratosphaeria > Teratosphaeria gauchensis. The sequence continues at coordinate 237,867 of VCMR01000023.1, forward strand.
GGCATCCCAGTCACCGGCTACGAGCCTGACGATGAAGAGTTCTTCCCCGTCCCGGAATACAGCCTCTGGAGGGTCGAGAGCGATCACTGCTCCCTCTCCTCAGCCGAGTATGAAGCCGTTCCGGAGGGATACGTGATAGAGACAGTTGAACTGAGCTCCAGGAAATTCCATTTCTTCCACGAGGACTGGCGAGCAGAAATCCAGGCTGTTCTTGATGTTCTGGCTAAGCTTGAAGCGCAAGGTGCCCGCTTCATCACTAATCACACTACAGGCATGCACGTTCATGTTGGTCTCGCAGGCTCAGAAGGTAGGATACCATTCCGCACAGGAAAGAACGTGATGCAGCTCGCTACGGCGTTTGAGCGTCTGTTTGATCAGCTCCATAGCAGCGATGAATCGCCTACCCTCACAAGTTCGCTCAGGACTGGTTCCATGCTCCACTTTCTTGGTGGCACAGGTACAACGGTAAGACGGAAAAAGAAGCAATACTTTTTGAATGGCTTGCTTCGATTGAGGACCTGCGAACCTATGCTGAGCTGGTCTCTCTCTTCACAGTCTCGGAGGCCCATCGGCAGACAACTGACAGCGGAAGATGTCTAGCCTCCGCATGCGGCCACAACAGCACGCACAATTTCGATAACCTCTTCAGTGATCCCGCTGCTTGCACGAGCGAGGCGAATCTCACCAACACCATAGAATTTCGCCAACACACCGGCTGCCTCGACTTCGTCGAGATCTCCGCCTGGATCCTCACAGTCTGCCAGCTCGTCCTCTACAGCCACACCGCCGGCGACGTCGAGATGCTCGCCCTTTGCGCCCATGGCATAGACATGGACTTCACCCTCCATGACCTGCTAAGCGCTCTAGGCTGCCATCAAGACATCATCGACCACTACGTCGAACCCTTCGAGTCTTCAACCCTCGGCTTCCTCCGCAAGCACTCCATCCATCCATGCCACGACTGCGAGTTCTCCGACCTAGATGCCTGCAATGATGACGAGACCACAGAACGAAACCATGCACTGAAACACAGTCTAACCGCTATGCTCAAAGACTACGGCTTCGATGCCTCGGCTAACGTCATCGATATCCCGCTCGATGCGATAGCGAAGATGTACCAAGATGCCTGCCAGGCAGTAGCTATGGCGCATCTAGGTGAGTCCCGCGAGGTGATTACGTCGAAGGCGAGATCAGCGGTGTTCGAGTTGCTTGCTAGGATCTACAGTGGTGAAGCGGACGAGTATGTGCGGATGTGTGAGGAGGCGGGGTTGCCGTACGTGTATATTGGTTCGCGCTCGGATGAGGAGATGGAGGATGACGACGGTGAATAACTGTGGTTTCCATGTCGTGGATAACGCCAACAGCGGACACGAGGAGTTGATTGTGGTGGCGTAGAGGTGAGTACTCGCCGTTCTTCTGCTGTAGGGTGAATGCATTCGATCACGTTCTCCTCGATCACATTACTCAAGATACTCATGATTCACTTACGTTATACCTACGTGGCATTGATCCCGCAGGCAGTGCATCTTTGCGAGCTCAATCTAAGCCTACAGAATTGATTGAGAGCGGTTTTTTCATTGCGCTAGCTCAGGCATTCCTACTTCGAGACATTGAAAGATGCTATCCTCTCCACCGCGACATGAAGTCATACTCACCACGTCTACTTCTCTCAACCTCCTAGCCGATTGACATGTCACCTACGCCTCCTAGCCGATTGACATGTCACCTACGCTGACTTCCTAGGATTTTCGCGAGGTTCAATCAATGGACCGATTGACTGGTTGATATGCTTGACAGTCTGTTGACACGGATGACGGGTTGTTGATACTACTGATGGCTTGTTGACAAGCTTGACGGCTTGTTGACACAGTCGACGACTTGTTGACACGGCTGGTCGCTTGTAATCACTGTCAACCGCTTGTGATTGAGTAGCTAGCCGGTCATACTGTTGATCGATGGATTGACTGATAAAATCACTAGGTCGAGGCAGTGTGTACATTTCCCGCTCTCTGGTATGGATGAATCCTGCTTATATTAAAAGGCACAGCGACGATAGAGACTCCGCTAGCACGCGGGCTGCTAATCCTGCCGCATTCCCAGGGCGCGAAAGGACCTCCTTGCTGCCTAATCCATCTGACCATGCGGTTCCTGAACTCGCAAATCTGAGAGAAACAAAGAACGTCGTTCTCATTATCACAATAGCAGCGTCCACTTGAGCCGAACAATGCCTTTGACAAATGTCCTTTGTACCAGCGTTGCACGACGGAGAGTGCATCAACCAGTACTTCCCTAACCTGCCTCCCATTCTCAACAGCAGCAAACATCCCATCACATCACCTCAACAATCACATCTCAAAACAAAAAAAACACAAACAATGAACCCAACCACCCTCCTCTCCCCCATCCTCCTCGCACCCCTCACAACCTCCTCACCCCTCCCCCCCTCCTCAACCACCACCCAATCCTGCACCACCACCGACCTCGGCCTCCACAACGCCGCATGGACCATCAAAATCCACCTCCCCTGCTCCGCCGACCCTTACACCGGCGACTGCGCCTCGCAGAACCAAGCCATTTCCGCGATCGAGAATCTGTTCGGCAATGTTGGGGCCAAGATGAGTGAGTTGGATGGGAAGGGGGGGATTAAGATTACGTTTACGAAGAGGATCAAGACGGGGGATGCGGAGGAGTTGAATAAGGCGTTGGAGAGGGTGTACCCGGGTGTTGATGGGTTTAATTGTCCGGACTTTTAGGGGTGTGTGTTTCGGTTTGGCGTTGGGTGGAGGTCTTCTTCTTTCGGGCGCGCGGGAGGATGCAGAGAGTGTTTGGTTTGAGAGCTAGTCAGACTCTAAGGTCCAACGGTATCCGAGGTCCATTCAACTGAATCGAGGTTTTGGTCATTGTCCTCTAGGTAGTAGCATCATCATCATCAGTCTACCTTGGTGATTCCTACTTGGCCACCCTTCGCGAACGCTCGAATTGAGCATGTTCGACTTTCCTAGGTCAGGCGCCTCATATGCAGCTAGCTGGTGAGACGCATTAGTCTCTGACCTAAGTGTAGTCCTCTTAACAGCCAGTTCAATCAGACTTTGACTGACTGACTGACTGCCTAACCGGCTGACTGATAATCGGGTGACTTCGCATCAGTCTCATGTCAGGGCTTGACTAGTGTTTCGACACACAGGTCGAGCTTGATTGTCAACGAGTCAGATCAAATTGACTGGACTTAATGTGCTGATCGGAAGTGAGTCAGTCAGTCAGTCGTTTAGTCAGTCAGGCAATCAGTCAAGCTACTATTGACTGACTATTGAGAGCACTAATGAGCATGCCGATACAGTTGATAGTAACTGCTAGCAACTCCCATCACAAGATCGCAGGCTGCCAACTTTTCTTTCGAAAAGTCTTCTTGAAGCAGTAAAATCGACTGAGGAGTTACAGTCGGCGATCGTCACTGGATACCGAGCAATAAGCTCAGGAAGATCGTTCAGCTGCTGCCCCCAGGCCCAGTTTAGACGGAATGCTCCGAACCGCCTCACCAGCAGAGCGATCTGGGGCAACGACTTCCAGGCCAGACACACCTTTCAAGGCGACGGAGACGATGGGCTGGTATGTCTTGTCGTGATCGAGAGATGGCAGGCTGTATACCATGGACTGATCGAATAAGGTCTTGGCGCAGATTGACGATAACAGCTAGCGACACGGGTACCATCAGTCAATCGACTGGTTGATTGGTGGATACGATCGACGGCTTGTTGACGCGGGTGACGGCTTGTTAGAATGGAGACTAGCCTGTGGACACTGTTGGCCAATTGACTAGTTGATCGATTGGTTGACTGATGATACCACTGCGTCTAGCGGAGGCCGGGGGTGCGAGTGGTGGATGCAAAGTTATCGTAGCCTGTGAAAGTGCCGGGGGAGGAATGGTGAAAGAGATCTCATGTTGCCGTGATCCGATTTGTGGTGGCGGGTAGGACAAGTAGGAGAGATGCTGGGAGGAGAGATGCCGGCGAAATATTCCGCCGAGCTCCGGATCGTCATTGGGAGCTGGAGCTTGGAGGCAGCGAAACAACGGAAACAATCAAGTCAAGTCAATACTACAAAGTCCTCCCTGGCATAAACAATCAGCTTTTCAAATAAACGCGGCTTACACGAAGCATCATCATACAGACCTACTAATCTCCACACCGATCAGCTTACCGAACACCCCACCACCGCATGAACCCCGCCGAGTAAAGGCAACTTCGCATCATGGCGACGACAGCGAATGGTAGTCCTGGATCTCCGACGAAGCGAACGAAGCGCTCACCACCTCCAGGCCACCGCGACCTCCCGCCGCCCACCTTCGACCTCGACCAGTACTCCCACCACTACGACGGCAGGTGCCCCTCCCGCACCTTCCTCATGTACCATACTGACCACCGGCAGGCGCGCTCCTCCCTCTCCGCCTCGCCCACATCGCCCAACACTGCCCCTCACTCGCTCGACACGCCCTCTCCCTCGCCCTTGCCGCGGCGAAAAAAGGCAAGGACGCCCCCCTCTACACGCGCATCTGCCGCCTGGCCGCCCAGCTCGGCTTCCAAGACCTCAGCGCACCCGACCAAGAATGGACGAGTCGGACGGAAGAGGGCAACCGGCGGGAACTGGCGCGCATGGAGAGTGAGCTGCGCGGGTACAAGAACAACCTGATCCGGGAGAGCATCCGCATGGGGCAGGAGGATCTGGCGTCGCACCTGCTGGCGACGGGTGGGCCGCCCCCGGATCCGGGGAATCCGCAGGCGCCGGCGGGGTACACGGCGGCGTATCAGGCGTTTGGGAAGATGCGGGATTATTGTACGACGCCGGTTCATGTGGCCAGCATGAATTTGAGGTTATTGTACACGGCCATACTGTCGGCGGTCTCGACGCAGCAGAGTGGACAGGCGGCGAGCTCGCATTGGAGTGCGGCGAAGATGCAGGCGGGGAGATTACGGTCAGCGGGCGTCAAGGAGGAGGAGCAGAGCAAGCTGAGTCCTGTCGCTCATGCGGCATCAGCCATTGCAGATCTCGGACAAGGCAACTACCGCGACGCTGCCCACTCATTCATGACGACCCCCTTCGAATACAACGGTCTCGGTCCCGTCCACGGCTCCGACTACGCCCGAACAGTCGCTTCCGCCAACGACATCGCCGTCTACGGCGGCCTCTGCGCCCTCGCCACTCTCACCCGCGACGAACTCATCAATCAAGTCCTCGGAGGCAACTTCCGCCGCTTTCTGGAACTCGAACCCCATGTCCGCAAAGCCATCTCCCTCTTCACCACCGCCAAGTACCAAGCCTGCCTCGACCTCCTCCGCCATTACTACAGCGACTGGTCTCTGGATGTCTTCCTCGGCGGTCCCGCAAGCGCAGGAAGCACGCACGTTGATGCCCTCTTCGCGCGGATACGAGAAAAGAGCATCACGGCTTACTTTTCCTCGTTCTCCGAAGTGTCGCTTACGTCTCTCGCGTCCACATTCCCGCCGACATCGTCCGCGGCAACGGCGATGGAGGATGAAGTTATCGGTATGATTGAGCATGGACGGTTGGATGCGAGACTGGATGTCGTGAATGGCGTGTTGGTTGCGCCGAGGAAAGAGATGAGGAGTGCGACGCATGGAGAGGCGGTGAAGGCGGCGAGGGAGGTGGAGAGAGAGTTACTACTCAGATTGCATGGCGTTAATGTTGTCATGAGTGGCTTGAAGGTGCAAGCGGGGATGGTGGGAGGGGGAGGTGGTGGTGCGGGATGGGATTGAGTGGTGATGATGAGGACGGAGTGCTGGGTGCAGGTAGGTGTTTGTAACTTCGTGGAGCATAGCGATGGCGGTGTATAGATATGCCTGCATAGGAATAAGCATGAGGATGGGAACGAGATAATGAATTATGAAGTCCCGCAGCGTTTTAATGTTCTGCTCTCCCTCTGTGGTTCGGTTGTTCGTGCCAGTGAGTAAGTAGAGTGCCGAATTGGTATGATGGATGATGATACTTCTTACAAGTCGCATTTAGATAAAGCAAGGCATCCGGGATGTACCTCTGCGAAGGCGAGATATAGATATGTATAAGCGTAAGGATAGGAATCAGAGGATGAGAACGAATTATGAACTATAATGATACTCCATATCATATCATATCATCACCGCCGCACATTTCGTCATCTTTCGTCGCTTAATTCGTTGTGCGGCATGGAAGAAGTGCAGGTCTTGTCCTACCTTCCATTCACGATCCGTCCGTAACTCGCAACAACTGCCAACGCTACCTAGCAACCCGCTCCTCCCCACGGTCTCGATCCAATAGAAGGCAGGAGAAAGGCAGGTCCAGAATCAGAGCCCACTTGGGAGGATGATGAGGCGGTTTAGACGCGATTTCTGGCGGGCTCGTCGGTAGTCGCAGGCTAAAGACAATTTGGGTGGCAGTCCAGCGCGCTGCACCTTCGGGTCACTGAGACGAGTCAGCTATTGACATCACGTCTATCTTGGTACCCATAAGTACCCTCGTGTAGGAAGCTTACTCTCCACGGAAAGGATAAGATGGCCGATCGCACAGATGTGGGCCTCAATGCCACTCAGTGGGAGGCAATTTGGAGTTTTCAGGGAAGAAGATGGGAGAGCTGGACTGGAGCTTGCTGAATGACCTAGTTGATGGACTTGCTTTGAAGTGATGACACCTTTGGCTTCTCGAGGGCATGAAGCGCGGGAACCAGCCGGCGGCAGTACGTATGGGGCTGCTCCACAGGTCTTGGAAGGTGCCTCTCTGGCCAATGGTCTTGAGACCGATAGTGCATTTGAGCCTGCGCAGGGCCTAGTGGTCCAACCATCTTTATCTGCGACTACCGAGACATTGGGCAAACGTATTCCAGTTCCCAGAAGTTCAGGTACCAATGTGAGAAGCCTCTTCTCTTGGAGTGCACCCAGATCTGACGACGATGAGGATGAAGAAGATGGCGACGATGAGAGGATGACCAGGAAGCCGAGGGCGAAGAGGGTGACAACGAGCAGCCACCGGCGCCAAGCAGAACGTCCGAAGATCCGCAATATCCTCCGCCATTACCTGAATTTGGGATACGATCTGTAACCGGATCTGATCCAACAAGTCTGGAAAGGACGTCTCTCGGCATTCAAGGGCCGCGTATGGCGATGGGCGCCCGGTCGGCTCGACACTACTGTTAGGTGCGAGAACTTTTTTGAGGAGCATGGCATTGCGATTAAGCTCCAACAAATTTTTTTCACCATGATCCCATTTATCAACATCGCCGAGCCAGCCACACCCCTCCTCCTCCTTATCAATACATCCCACCTCCTTATTTCCGACGTGACCGAAGCAGAAGTCAACAGTTCTCTCAATAGTCAGTCAACAATAGCTTGACGGACCGACTGATTGACTTTCGCTTTGTCTAAAGCATCAGATCCAGTCAAGTTGATGATAAATCTCGTCAACAATCAAGCTTGATCTGTCATTTAACCCCCAGCCAATTTATGGAAGGTGCCTGATTGACATGACTGAAATTTACGTCAGGCCTTGACATGAAACTTGATTTCAAGTCACCTCAATCATCAATCGGTGAATCAATCAAAGACAGCTTGACTGACTGTTGAGACGACACGACTTCAACGATGCATGCCGGACAGCCCTTCGCAGCGACGTCACCACCACCTAGGCATCCCACTACACCCACGTCCTGACCTTCGCAGGTGAAGTCCTCCGCAACGCCACGTTCACCCGCAACTCTATATCGGCAATGTGGCACACGCCTTAGAGAAGCCTCGGCTACTTCCCCGCCGACGCCAGCGACTCCAACATCACGGAAGCAGACATGGCAGTTATATCGCAAAGACATTCACCACCACCGGGTTGACTGCCAAGCTCTACCATAAAGAAGCCAGGAATCTTTGCGAAGGCCGTCGCTTCTTCAATGTCAGACAGGCAGTAGAGACACACCACGATACCATCGCTTCTACACCGCGGTGCCGGGTGGTAGTGACAGTGACTGCTTGCGACTTGATCCCATTGATTTTCGAGTGGTTTGTCTGTTGTGAGGTGCTAGACACAAGAACAAGGGGGTGTGCTATCACCAAGAGTCTATGCGATTGCCTGAGTTGCAGACAGGCCCGCAGTCCTCTCGAAAGTCAATCAAGCTCGGATCGGCTTTGTTCTGTGTCTCGTCAACAGTCAAGTATGATCCCGATGTCAACAAGCCTGTCAAATCAGTAGTGTCTGAGTGACATGACTGGCAGCAAAATCAGCCTTTGATGTAGCACTCGATCGGTCATGAGTCACTCGGGCGAGCTGTCTTTGACTGATGATGGTCGGGACGACTGTGACAGGATAGAGGAGAGTTTCAATGCAGGTGCTTATGTGTGTAGTCATCTGGATCGTGAGACTGTGTGTCTAAACGTTTACATCGATGTCATGCGCCGGAAGCCCGGCTTTGAGGCCATTCGCACAGGCGATCAGCAGCATCCAGATCATGGAGAACTTCGCTTGGAGACTTCAATGGATGGATTCGCAGGGGGGCCTGACGCTGAAGATACAGTGCGATAAAAGCCGTGGTACTAAAGTCGCCAGACTCCACCGACGGCAACAAGGTCCTCCTGTTTGCAGGACCATCGAGAGGAGCCACCGCCATACACAGGACCCGGCCCACCATCAGACAGCGAAGGCGAGCTGGCCCGCGGACAAGTGGCGGTGGCTACGTGGAGCAAGCCAAGCGACTGTGTCGAATACGACTCGGAGAAGCGTCTCGTGGGCCAGGATCTCACCATCGCGAACGACGCCTGGACAAGATGGCCAGCCAACACTTTTGGTTCTGCATGAGCGCCATTCGTAACGTTGACTGCTTGACAATGCTACACGTCCAGCTGAAAGACTATCACGTAGCCATCCTCCTAGTAATCTGCCAAATCAAGGAATAGATATCAGCGGATTTCTTGCATGACAACTGAAGTGGCGTGTTCGGGGGGGGATGGACTACGATATCCGCACCGCGAGATTCTACTGCCAGCGATTCTCCTCAGCTGTCGCACACCCTGCATGCAAAATCTCACGGTCTGTGATCGTGAGAGGTCCTCGGTCTCAAGAAATCCGTATGTTCAGCGCATATACACAAAACGGAGCAGACGAAATTTGTGCACTTCGGCATCCGTCCTGCCGTCCTACGGACTGCACAATCTCATGCACGCTCAAGCTGAAACGAGACCCGCTCATGCACGATGTAGGAGTGCATGCGTCTACGCATCATCGCATTTGACAGCATGCACAGATCCGAACCAAAGTGTGTGTACCTACATGAGCCATGCATGCGCATGAGCCTAAGCCGGGGTCCTGGCCGCTGGCTTTCCATCCCAGTGGTCTGACTTATCGATATGTCTGAAATGCCGCGCCTGCAGACTGCGTTGGCGGAAGACAGCATGGGATTGATCCACAGCAACGGGCTGCATCCGATTTGAGAAGTCCATTCGATAGACTGCTATCGGCACATTCGATCGTCTCGCAAGCCAGATCATGTCATGTCCGATTCACAGGTACCAATGACTACCATAGCTGGGGGCGTATTGGAGCGAGCTCGTCTGCACTGGTTGTGGAATTGCTTCGGCTTATAGGAAGGTTGTGCTGATTGCAATCATGCCGTCGGACGAAGCATGTGGCAGAGCATTCAGATGCCAGAATGATGAATGACCTTCATTTGGAGGGTTCCTGCGTCGATATTGACCAAAGTGGCACGCTGCATGAGAAAGACGATGGATGCAGCGGAGTTAGCCCCCAGAGTGTCTACATGCCGCCTCTCTTGTAGGTAAACGAATGCACTGCATTGCTTAGCCACTGGAGAGTAGCCCACGCGATAGCTGCGAAGTTGCATATCATCCCGGCAGAATCTTTAGGCAGTCATCAAAGCCTCCACGATCACATTTGCCACTCGATCCTCTTCGGATCGGGGCAGCAGGAAGTCGCGGCCTCGTAAGAAGCTTTGAGTGTCACTCTTCGCCAACAATTCAGTATTGGTGAAGATGTAGTTACGAGTCCCATGGCTCATGGCTGAGGTCAACACGCGCCTTATCGCGCGACGCACAATCCAGGTTCTGCAGGCTATGGTAGTCGTGGACCGTTTCGGCCGGGGCTGAGCACGGAGAAATGAGCCCTACATCACCATCGGTGCCGTGGCTGAGGGTCTCGTGTTCAGCACGACTGCTTGACTGAGTCGCGATTGCGACGTCGAGACCACGGATCTTTGGGCCAACTGCTCGAGCCACACATACGCATCTTGGGCTGGCGCTTGCAGTCGTACCATGCTACTAATTAAGCAGTGGCGGTGCAGCATGCATCGTGGACGTGGCCATGGTGACCAGGGCGCAGTGTGCGTGCTAATCTCTTGACGGAAGTCGATCGGCTGACTGGGAATCTGACGATGGGTGGCTGCATCAAAGCCTGATGTCTATGGTATGAGTGACGGTCTTCAGACTGTACTCGCCTTGCCTGAGTCCAGTATGTAAGTCGCTCGGCGTTCGTGCAGAATGATCGCATAGTGCTGTGAGCGCTCACCCAAGAAGCCAAGAGTGATTTCAGCCTGTAAGTACGTGTCTGGGGACTGATACGAAGCAGGATGAGACTGTTGACAGCTACCAAGATGTGCTGGCTTGCTGAGTGCGTTGGGATCATCCTTTACGCTCATCTGGTCGAGTCTCAGCAGACCAGTACTGCGGCTGACGGGACACGGCACATCAATTCGTTTTGATGGATTGTGGATGGTGCCCAAATTGTTAGGGAGAACACTCGTGATTGCGGAAAGCGCCGTTCATCTCACCTTCGATCGTGCGTGATGATGTGAGACTGAAAGCTCGTATCGTCTTTACTGTCAAGGATCATCGAATGAGACCTCGCCAGTATGCAAGTGGCAGTTGCCGTCTGAAGGAGTGATCCGGAGCTTCATCTGAGACTCGCGAACGGAATGCCGGGTTCTGCGACATAGTGCTCGTCGAATCCAATGAATCCGTGTGGTGAGTCCTCCGGACTATTACATCTTGATCGTGCCAGATCGCTCGGTCGCATTGCCTGGCAAGAGAGAACAAAGCTCTGAGACATGGAAAGGCCGAGCTCGGAAAGTAGAGTTCTGTCAAGGCGACAGTAGCACCAAGCCCTCTTGACCCTGCGATAGCGTGACAGCCCTGAACTTTGCGGACCCGGTTCATCGTATTTGGTCGTACATCTGGATGTCGTGCATTGGATTCAGGACGGATTTAGGACAAAGCGAAAGCTTGTCGATGGATTCAGGATTCAGGCAAGAAAGAGCGGCTGTTTGGCACGACTTCGGATTCATATCCGGCAGGATCGAGGCCAAACATCGCTTTTGTGCGGCTGAACGTGGTCGCTTTCTTGACGAAAACGCATCTTTCTTCCTCGACATTCACTCATGCACTTCCGCCATATCTTTCTCGCTCTGTCGCGATAGTCACATCGTTTGTGGCGTGCGCAAAGTATGCATGTCAGCATCCGACCCATGAGCGACCACGCACCACCCGCAACAAGACTCGGCGATTTCCTGGAGGAGAAGCTCGCGCTTTTCACTGGCATAAGAAAAGTGCCGTGTGCCTGCTGACGCGACGAACGACACGACGGAAACTGGGATGTTGAGTCGTGGAAGAACAAGCAACTTGCGGAGCGGACGAATGGGCATTGAGCATCAGCTGCAGTGCGCACCTGTCGATGCACACTATAAAAAAAACATGCTCGGACAGAAACGCAGCACACCGTGGACGACAGAGGAAGCCCCTGGCATCTTTGCGATTGCGCTATATCGCCGCAGCTGTCGCATGCCAATCCATGCACTGCAGGGCGAGCGGGGTCTTGAGACAAGCCAGTCAATCCCATTTTCCCTCTCGAGCTTATCGCTGCACCGACCTGCTTTTTCCTGATGCATTGTGATCGTGCTGGAATACTCACCTCGGACCGTTGAAGACGCGATGCACAGCTGTCACGCGAGTCTGGCCAGAGCACGTTATGCAAATGCGGCCGAGATGCACCACGGAAAACGTGGTTCTCGTGGGGTGTGTCCGAGGGCGCAGTCACGATAGTCAGCCACAGCGACGCCCACGCGTGAAAATGTGCTTCCAGAACGCAAGCCGCAGACCTGATTCGGTCCCAATCTCGCTTCCCGTGCGGCGGCAGGTGGGGTCCTCGGCGCGGCTAGCAGCCGACAACGGCTCCTGCAGATTGCCACGCGCGCAGTCATTTCACGCCAACACGCCCGTATGGCTTCACGATAGACGAGAGAGTCTCAAGTTGATGGTCGTGGATATGCAGGAGTTCTCGCGTGGCAGCATCATGTCCTCCTCGCGCTGACCTCCACCCAGATCGCGGTGCATGTGGGCCATGAGCTCAACGATCGGCCTGCAGGTACGTCACGGTTGTGGAAAGCCAATGTCGCACCAGCGTCAAACTCTCCTCGTCACGATGAAGCCTCCGCGAAAACCGTGCTCTGTGGCCGTCGGGTGCACGGGAGCGCATGTCGCGATTATCATACCAGGCAGGCTTCTACCTTTCTCCTTCCTCTCTCCTGCATCCAGCATTGTTTTATCCGTCGCATCGTTTAGCATTTGTAACACGCCCCAGTCGGAGCAGCCCCAGTCAAACGCCATCGCCGAGGCAGCACCACCAACCATCACCACGAACCCACGCATCTGTGCCCCCCTGCGCGTCGAAGGGTACCCTGTCTGACCGACCATACGACGGCCGCACCCACCATGAGCCGCGATAGGAGCGTCTCGCCTGTGGGCGCCTCGCGCTTCGAGCAGCCCTTCGTGCCACCGTCGAGATTCAATAGCGTCAAGAACTCACCCACCTCGCCCAGCTTCCACAGCGCGTCCATCATGCCGACCGTCAACACCAACACCTCGTCCATCGACTCGGGCTACCACACCCACAAGGACAAGGATGTGGATGAACTCACCCCCAGCACGCCCTCCAACTCCATCCCGCCCGCCGACGCCGACGAGTGGTTCGCGCAGTTCCGCTCCGACCCCGAGCTCTCCACCTCCGTCAGCGACCAATGTCCCGACCGTGCCACCCTCGCCTCGGTCTACGACCTGCCCATCCTCGGCGCCGACGGCAAGAGCATGCCCTTCGGCTCCATCTACGACCCGGCCTACGCCCTCCACCAGCGCCAGCTCGTGCTCTTCGTCCGCCACTTCTACTGCGGCGCGTGCCAAGCCTACCTCCAAGCCATCAGCAAGAGCATCACCAAGGAAGACTACTTCGCCATCCCCACACCCACCAGCATCATCGTCATCGGCTGCGGCCAGCCCGATCTCATCCCGCAGTACAAGAAGTTCACCGGCTGCCCGTTTCCGATCTACGCCGACCCGACACGGCAACTGTTCAAGAAGCTGGGCATGATCGTCACCCTCAATATGGGCGGCGAGCGGCCGGAGTACATGCAGGACATCAGCGTGCCCAGCTGGATGGCGGGACAGTTCAAGACGGTCAAGAAGAGCTTGAAGGACGAAGATGGCATTCGGAAGAGAGATATCCTGCGAGGTGGTCACCCACTGCAGATTGGCGGCGAGTTCCTGTTTGACGAGGGCGAGGTGGTCTGGTGTCACCGGATGGGCAACATGAGGAATCACACCGAGGTGAGGCAGCTGAGGAGGTTGCTGGAGCTGGATCAAGAGTAGGCTCGCGTTACATGAGGTGGATGATAGATTTGAAACGATGCCACGGGCTATTGGAAGATGCCGCCCAGCCAGTGCCGCGGCCAGACGGAAGAAGACCAGTACAGAGTCGAGAGAGTTTGCAGATGATACCAGCGCTCGCAAAGCCAATACCATGCGGCGCACACTACACTTGGAAGGCGATGAGGATGCTGAGCAGCGCCTGAAGCAGGCAAGGTGGCAGAAGACGCCCAGGCAGGAGATGTGCTTGCATCGGCAGGTGTTTGCAATATATACCAGATTGATGATTATAATAACGGCTGCAGGCTCGGCACGGCGCTGGCGCAGAAGGGAAGAAGACTTGACAGGACAGCATATCTGATTTTTTGTGATCTAGGCTGGATTATGTCCGCGATTGAGCGATTTTTTTCGATGTACGTAGTAATGCGTTGTACTCTTTTGAGAGGAGAATGACAATGAGAATGAGGATGAGAGTGCCATTGTGGCTGACTTTTACGTGAATCATAATTAAGCGCAAAATGTCTGCAGAGTACACTCATTTTCTTGACGCGACAACGAACCACGGCCGTGGTGAATTTTGTGGCTCGCTTCGGGACGAGAGCGGTGGGGGTTGTGTGCAGCATAGATCATACCTGATCAAGTCGCAGGATGACGATGTCAACCGACTTTGCCAGACACACCTTGCCGAGCGCCGCATCGCATAGGAGGCCATCAGCTAATCCCGTCACCGTAATCGCCATTCGAGCCGACTTGGGGATCCTGATATCAGACGCGAACTGCCTAGCCGGCGCACTGGACCGGTCGAAATACTCACTGCAGACATGTCGATCTCTGCTGCTACTCCTTCCTGTATCTTCGGGTCAACGAACCTTTGGCACAACGAGTCAAGAGCGTAAAGGAAGATAAAGTCATTGGTACTTGCCATCATGAATCTTGCTTGCTGGCCTGCTTGGAAAAGGTGGTGTGCGCAGGGACGGGCGGGACTTTTTGATATCGTCGATTTCATCATCATTTCTGAGAGAGAGACCACTATGACACCTGATGGGACGCATGCAGAAGTGCCGCCTCGGCGGTCCTTTCGGCCGCGGGGTCTGCATTGAGTTTGAGTGTGGGCATCACTCCGCCGGGCTGCGGGATCTGTGCACAGCTGAGACTTTGAGGTCAATTAGGGGTTGCCGTTTGGATGACGGAGTTCTGCTTTGATTTGATGCTTGGGAGTTACTTGCGATCTCTATTCAGTCCTAGGAATTTGGTGGGAGCGTTATTGGATGGTGTGAGAGGAGAGGGAGGGAGGATGTGCAGAGGAGAGGGAGGGAGGTCGTAGGGTGTTGAAGATTGGTGAGAGTGGCGAGGAGGAGAGTTGAGGGAATACCGCGGAGTGGTGTGCTGTCCTTCTACTGACTTCGTTGTGGTAGGCGACGCTTGTATAAGCTTACTCGATTGAGCTGGGAGTTGCCAGAAGGAGATGCGTGATCGCTGGTTGGGCTTGAGAAGCGCATACGCATGGTCGTTGGGCATAACGAGGAAGTTGCTGCTCGATACCTATGCGCTTCATCACCCCGCCGGATCGTGGGCATCATCTCGTGAACGACAGATGGTTATCGCACATGCTTAGTATCCTCCTGATACCTGGACGCACGCAAACGGTCGAAGAGAGCTGTATTGACAAGCTCTTATAGCGAAAGCAGCACTGCGGCAGATGTATACGATGCCCGCTGAGACACGACGCGGGCGTGACTGGAGATGTACCCTGGAGTTGTCCACATTACACACAATAGTACAGGAGCACGTCTCATACGTGGCACTAGGCAAGGTTGACTCATGCTCCTACCAGTATAGCATCCACCTGGCTGTTGAGATCCCTGGCTGTTGAGTGACTGACTGTTGAGACACACGGCTGCCAGATGCCATATCCCGTCAGCACAGCGAGGAGAGCCTTCTCGCTGGTGGGTCACGATGCTGGTGCGGTCATAGACGTCGCAGTGGGCACAGCTGCCTCTTTGCGAGTCTGTGCTGTGCTCGTGGCAGCGAGGCAGGCGACTGACCGATGCAGGCTGGTGTTGATGGGCGGCTGATGTTTGGTGGCAAAGGATGGTATGTTTGCTGCTTGCTCTTAATGCTTGTACCTACACAGGACTCTGGCCAAGTGCTCGAGCTTTTCCGCAGAAATGGATTCTGCTGCTTGAACATTGCCTGCCAGTGAGTGGCTTGTTTGCTGCTTCAGTACAATGCTGATGTGGTCGCAGGCTACTAGGCACCTACTTGCGACTGGTCGCAAGGGGACCTCACGGTGGTGCTGGCATACCAGCCGTTTGACTGGTGCATGATCTTCACTTCGCAGCCAGCACACTCTATCAGGGAGTGGCCTGGTTTGCTGCTTGGTCACAGTACTCCTGCAAGCCCACGAACGGAGGTGTTGGATGTATATCAAGACCTCTTCGCGGTCCGGAGGAGGATCTGCTCCGCCCAGTTCAACCCTCGAGCCCGCTCCTATCACTGTACCCATCATGTGGATTCAGCGCTATCAGCCTTATCATTGGCGCTATGGCCACGTCACTAAGGAAAAGCCAGTCGGGTTCTTGGTGCGATGCAGCGCCAGATCACCTTGCCGCTTTGACCAGATCAAAAAACAGTACGAGGCAACACAGACCGTCAACCACAAAACACGTTTGTCCGACGGCTCAACGATCCGATGGTGCCCTCAATGCCACAAGACTGACCTGGAAAAGGACTGGAAGCTTGTAGTGGACGTGGTGCAGCAAGCCTTTAACATGCGCGACACTAAGTTTGACGAGGAGGACGTTCTTCAAGCCCTACAGTTCGACAAAGAGCTCGGCACGGAACTCAACAGTATGATGGCCCCAATCAACAGCTTGCTGGCAAAGACTTCGGATAGTCAGGCACAGCCATTGCAACTCCCTCGCATACTTAGGAAGGGCGACCTGCCAATCCACTTCCGGGAGGATTGGCCGTGGAATCTTCCTGCTAATCTGGAGTCGGCGAGGCTCTTGGCAGGTTTGACGCGGAGTGATCTGTCGAGAGACCCGGCTAGTTCTTACTGGAAGCCTGGGTCTTGACTGGCAGATAACACCTGCATTGGGAGGGTGATCATTCGTTTGAGCTCCAAGGTGCTATGGCAGTAACGGTATTTTAGTGTGTTGGAAAGGGAGACTCTTGGGTTGCATGCGTCTAGCAGGCCGCTCATGACACTCTTGATTTGCCTTTGAGGTAAGGCTTTCGGGTTCGGGTTCGGATATGGTGGCAAGGCATGGGTGTGTACAGGATTTCCTCTTGCTGTGTACTTTTCAGCCAGTCAGGAGATACAAACGGCTATGGTAGCTGGAATGGGCTAAATTCCGGGGGCTCGTCTGGCGTTCGATCATTCACGGCGCCAGGCTAGGTGTTTACATCATGAAACTCATTTCCAACGGAGCGGAGGCCGTTGGCCTCAGTGTGCTGTGTGATATGTGAAAGCAGGTTCATCTTACGACTACGTTATGCAATTTCTGGGCGAAGTGAAGTGTCCATCGACAACGGATGTTGCGTTTGTGTCGTTGCCTCGATCATTCTGGTCCGTCGAACAAAGACATTGATGCTCCGCTGCATTCACACTCCTTGTGTCGTGACCATACAATACAATGCTATATTTCGCCGTCGTACTCTTCACACCTGCCAGACACAATGCTTTTGTTGGCAGTCCCGTATCAATCAGGAGCGTACATATAGGTGAGTCTCAAGCCCAGTTGCCTTGATCCTCCCAGCAATTCCGTAAAGCCCCAACAGTCGAACCGAAAAAGTCTGTTCTTCGGTCTCTCCACGCAAGTCTTTTGGCCCTTGCAACGCGCAATTGCTCAACCATCCGAGCCGCAAGCCGGTCTTGCAACAATGGATTACTACTACGTGGATCCGACCGACAACAACTCAAACGCAGGCTACGCAGGACGTGGCATAGGTTTGCATGATCACCCTCCCGTGACTTCTGGTGCTGTTGACACATTTCAGTCACAGGTCCAGCCGCAGCTTAGACAGGTAAGTGTCAGGTCTATGCAGCAATGTCTGCAGCGTCACCAGCGCAGAGCACAACGTAGGGCTGGGAGGCAGAGCCCCGAGCAGCTCATCGAGTGCAACGACGGCTTTGCGGGCATCTTAGCCAGCATTAGAAGAGCTGGTCTCAATACAGGTATTGAGCAGCTTTCCGAAATCATCGAGGAAGGCGTGCTTGATGACCTAGCCGAGCAGGTTGCCGAAGGCGGTAACACAGACTTCGGAGAGGCTAACGACGGGTCATACGAGTCCTACTCTGCTCTCGAAGACGAGCAGAATCCACTCTCTCGTTGGGTTGAGGGACCCGGTTCTCCTGCACAGCAAAACCTTCCCGCATCCCTTCCTCAGGCTTCACAGTTCCCTTGGCTAGATCGACCGATTGTGCAGTCTCCTGAGCCGATGGATTGACGACGATGGATACGAATACGTCGATATGGATGATCAGCAGGTGGAGCAGGAGCAGCCATATTATAGCCAACAGGGTGAGCAGAACGGCCAAGGCTATGGCCATGGGGATGTAGAGTTTGCAGTATCCACGGCGGGCAACACCGCAGCATTAGGATGGCCTGATCATCAAAGTGCCACCCACGCTGATGTTGCCGCTGGCGATCAGCAAGACCTACCCGAGCAGCCCATGGACGACTTCGACTGGGACCACCACTTCTACCTACCGACACAACAACCCATCCCAAGCAACGAGCAGCAGCAGCCTCAACCCGAAGAGCGCATGTATGGCTTCGACTGGATCTCTAGCAACACACCAACAGAGTATCGGAATGCAGTCTCGCATATGCAGGACTTCGACTGGAATCAGCAAACCATAGCAATAGAGCATCGAAATCCAGTCTCGCAGCAGGAAATGCTGGAGTACTTCCCCGAGCTTGCAGGCGAATTGCCAAGCCTTTGCACTTGCAACCCAAGCAACCGTACATGCATGAGACTATGTCAACGCACTTGAGATTGCGATCTTGGCGAGGGAGGATGTACGGGACTTTGTTGTAGAGGGCAGGCGTTTGATCCGGGAATGGTGTGGGATGGATCGATTTCAGCAATTTTGTTGCTGAATATGTTGTGTAGAATACGTAGTCAGATTCTTGCGGTATGGCGACTCCATTCCAGCGCGGACAGCTAGAGATATATCAGGAGTCTTACCAAGAATACATTTGCGCATCATCCTTACGCTTCACTCATCCCCTTTACATTAATTCGTAACGTGCCCAAAACTCTGTCGTTCGCACGCCGAGGGCAAAGAAAAATTCCATCACTCCGTCCACCGGCATGTGCCTTACCCAATATCCAAACTTCACTCACTAGCATAGGAGGCCCCCATGCCAACCAGAGGTCTCATCAGTCAAGAGACCGGTTAGCTGATCGAGATAGTCAACAGCTTGTTAACACGGTCGACGGCTTGTCAACACGTTTGCGGCCTGTCGATACTTTTGAGTGCTCGTGGTTGTGTGACTGGCCGGTCAAATGGCTGATTGATTCTCTTGACTGATAGAAGCACTGATGGCAGCCGCGTAGCCACGTCGTCGGAAGGTGGCTGGAGCGTAATCCCATCTGTAGGTTGCCTTCATTACGTCATATTCTTCGTACCTTCTTCGAAGCTAGGCCTTTCATCTCGGCTGCAGTCTTACGTCGTGCTAGAGGGATCCTGTGGACCGGACAGCCACCAAACAGTAGTGCTCCAGCTCACGATCCTCCGAGAAGCAGCCTAGCCTGTAGCATCAGCGGCACGTACTGTATTGATTTCTGTAACCGCACCATCGGCCCAGAGACAGATTCTCAAAGTTCTGTCCCGAGTCCTGAGTCGAGTCCAGCATACGCCATTTCGTACGTGGTGGTATACTCGTCTGGGTAGAAGACGATCAAAAGCCATTGTTATCAGTCGAGCAAAAGTAAATACACACGGAGATGAAAGTCGGTGTCAAAGGAATCCGCGGCCGTTGAAAAGCTATCCATGCCCACCATCCGTGCCGTGCCAAAAGAGTGTCATCGAGCACAGTCTGCAGCTAATGTAGGCCCATATGTCACGATAAAGCAGCCTCAGCCCATCCTGGCCCCCAAGACATGCCATGGACAAATGAGAAACCATGCAGTCATCACTTAGTCGTAGAGCAAGCCCAAGATATCTCGATTATGCCGAACGCCTGATGCCGAAGCTTTGGATGCCAACGCATTTCACTCTCGATACCCAGCCCGATATATGGTGAGCCATATACGCCACAAGGGACAGCTGCCGCCAAATGCTTCTTCACCACACATGCCCACTTCCTCCGGCACATTCATGGCACGGGATCCAAACTCGCCCTCAACGCCGGGTGCGACCTCGCCACAAACTTCGTATACTCCAACTCCCTCTGCTCACGATTCACAAGGAAGTGAAAGAATTTCGGGACATGCTGCCGCTAGTCGATCATCCTCTCGTCCTGACGCAACGGTTGCTTATCGACCGTGCGCTGGAAGACTTCATCCCCGACAATCAGCGCCATCCTCATCATGCGATCCGCGCGCTCCAGCTTCAGAAGGTCGCGGCCGAACGTCTTGTGCGCGTTCGAGATGTACCAGTCGAGGCGTTGTGTGAGGCTGGCGGACTTGGTGCGGAGGTCGTGCTCGCGGCACTCGTGGCACCATTGGATCTCGTCGCCGTAGCGGTCTTGGGTGGCGATGTCGAGGAGCTTTTCGACGGGGTCTTCACCGCCGAGGTAGCGGCGGTCTTCGGTGGAAAGGAATTTGCATCTGCGGTTCAGGCAACGGAGGATCTTGGGTTTAGACGTGTCGAGCTCGTGGGCAAAGTAACCTTGCGTCGATAGCTGTCGGTGAAGTTCATGACAGGATGCGTACTCTTGGCCATGGTCGTCGACAAAGTTTGAAGCGGATGAGCTTATGGCAGCCCGACACCCTAGTCCATGGTGTTGATGGCAAGCGTGTAATCGTCGACCTTCTGATACCAGTCCACACCATAATCCTGCAAGATCTCGATCATGTGCCGAGGCTGTGGCGAGCGACCAACACCAACCTTGTCGCGGACTTTGGCCTGTAGCTCGCGTATCTCGATGATCTTCTGCTGCTCGGCCTCGGAAGCTGGAAGCGGAGACCAGGTTGGTGCGCCGCTATCAACTTCAGAGTAAGCTTTCCAAGCGTAAGCTGGGGAGCCACGAGGCGGAGTCGAAAGCACTTCCATACGTGCTTCCTGGTGTACCTTCTTAGGTTCTGCTCCCAAGCTGGACCGAAAAGCAGATCGAAATTCTCGGGCGTATCTTTGCCTGTGGTGACAAGACGGCGGACCTGATGTACGCGGTCAGTGATCATGTTAACAGGAGTGGAACCTAATGACTAGACGAGGACCTACTGGCTTCATTGTGCCTTCTGCTGGAGAGCCTTCAAGCAATGTCAGATTGAATGAGCCAGCAAGTGCCTGTGCCTCACCACTCGTCTAGGCTCTATGATTGTAGTACCAGTGCGCTGGATCCTCTTGCTCGCCCGAGTCAGTACCGATGTCATCATTAGTCGTCGAGGGTTTGCCAGATGGCGCCGCTTGATGCAAGTGACAGGTCTTTCTGTGCCGCTTTCAGTGCTTCTTCTGGCAGTCACGACTGCAGTGCCAAGCCTTCCCACAACCTTTGCACTTCTTAAGAGGCTGCGGAGGCTCAGTGCTCCGTGTGTGGCAGTTGTGGCCTTTGGAACTGTCTCCAGGAGCCAAGTCTGTTCCAGAGCGAGCGGCAGCCGCACGATCCTGACGACTCCGAGCATTGTTCCCAAACATGGTTTAATGCTCACCTACGAAACCTGACCAGCTTTTGGCGAGGATGGATCTGTCTTCAATTCTGCAGAGACCAGTAGTGCATAGTAATTCCTGCTTGACACCAGACTGGCGTAGCTTCTGTTCGAGCGCCACAGGGACTTCGGCATCCTCTGTTGACCAGCTCCACGGCGCTCTCGGACGATGGGTCCTTTCACCGGTCCCCAGATTCAAGCCATCTTTCAGAAAGTTCTTCAGAAGCAGTGGCGCGATCGCTTCGGCTTTGTCGGCAGCGTTACGTAGAGACAGGTGCTGAGCGCGGCTGGAAACCAGAATGTAGCAGGTTTCAGGGTGGACCACAATGACCAAAATCGCCTGCCGGATTAAGTGGAATATGGCCGATGCGGAAGATCCAATGATTTGGCAGGCCCGTTGGCGTGGTACGGGAGCGCGGTAAGGCATTGAATGATTGAACGAGGTCCTCCATTGTGGAAACTGGTCTGAGTGCGGAAGGTTAGGACGGTGTATGACGGCGATGGATCACGATGGAGGTTGTATGCAGTCAAGAAGGTGTGCGATGAGGACGGTTTGCAATGTCAGGAGGGAAGACCCTCACGCATGAACAAACGAAGGAGGTGTACAATGGGCATGCATTGATTATATAGCAGGGTTGACGTGGCTCTTGCCGCCGTGGTAAGTGGAGCCCCGGTTCCAGCGTGCCAGGTTCCCGGGGTTCACTACAGGACAGGAGCGTTGACTCGTCGCCCGTCAATACTGCCACTTCACACTCGGCTTGCCAGAATTGGCGTTCGCTTGACTTGGACGCTCGGCACTGCAGAGCTACGATACGGTCACACAAGCGACGAAGCTCTTGAATTCTGGCCCAGGCATCATTCTTGGACCATATATACAGACTCATCAGATATGATGACCAGCCGGAGTCAATTGTCTCGCCAGTATGTGGCTATGTGCTCGAGCATCCAATCCATGATATCACAAGCGCATAATAACCCCAACTCATCAGTGGTTGCTTCCTAGCCGCTGCCGAGTCTCAAGTGACCGCCATGTTCTTCACGCACTCGTGTGCATCAACGACCGCATCACTCAGCCCTACTCGTCGACTGAAGACTCATGGAGCCGCTCAGCATGATCAACGCCATGTTGAGCGGTGGTAAGCAACTTAGTACTGGGGGCAGTTGAACCCATTGACGCTTGGGAAGGCCGTAGTCAGACAGGCGTTGATGCCGTCGGCGTGGCCCCTCAGGCTGGCGCGGAAGGTGATGTACACGACCTTGCCCTCGACGTAGCCGTTGTACGAGCTGCAGCCCCACTCGCTGAGCTTCCAGTCACCGCCGGCCTCGGCGGCGTCCTCAATGCAGTCCTTCAGCTTGCCGCAGCCAGTGTAGCCGAAGTCCTGCCACGGGGCGCCGACGTAGACGGCATAGTCGACCTTCTTGAAGTAGTCCGAGGCGTAGCAAGACTGCTTGCCTTGGTTCGGGTTAGTGCTGCGGTGGATGTTAGCATTGTATGGTATGGTGAGAAAGGGGAAGACTTACTTCCAGCGAGCTGTGGTGTTTACACGCTCAGCCAGAAGGGGATTGCCAGCAGCGATGCCCAACAAAGTGATGCCCGTGATGGCGTGAGGACAGCCTTGAAGGCCATCGTGTCTGTCTCGCGGATGTTGAGTAAGTCGAGAGTGTTGTGATCTTGTCGTTCGCTGATCAGTAGATTGCCGCTGTGTCTATCTGTATGTTCGCTGGTGGGTGTGTATGTGATAGAATCGATTTGTGAACGAGAATGCAGAGTCTCAAGTACTGCTCAAAGCACGCTAACACGGGCCTCAAATTCTCGATGCGGAAAGAGGCAACGGCGAACCACGTGCTTTCACATTCGAATGTGACATGACCGCACCGATACATCGTCATACATCCCACAAGCATTCCCACTATGGCAGCTGATGAAGAATCGCCGACGTCTCCGCTGCGGTGCATCGACTTTATCTTCAGGATGCCCTCGATATCGCACGTCAATTGCCGCAAGCGTGAAAATCCCAGCATTATGGCGACGAATCCGAGAGCCCCAGACTCGTCAACGCGGGCCTCCTGTTGTACTTATTGCCTAGGGCGATGCTTAATTCTTCGACTACGACCTAACCCATGCCGCCGCTGTACTAAAGCAAGTCCCGCTCTTGCTGGCCAGACGCCCTCAGTGAATCAGTCTCCGAGTCAAGTCACCTGACAACTATCAATCGGCAATGGAGCAGCGCTCATACCAAGGACTCAAACCGGCTTCTGTTCCGCGCTGACATTTGATCCACGTGCCTAGCCAGAGGCATCATCTCCATGGACCACGAGCTGTTGGAGCTGGCTTCGACGCCCACGTCAACGGTATCGCGTTACTGTGCATTGCGTGATTGCGTACACCGAGACAATGAAGCAACCAGATGTAGAGGTGATGTATCGTTTGTCTCATGATATTGAGTACGCCGGCAATGCCGCGGTTGATCACAACGACATAGACGGCTGGCATTCTAAGAGCTCGCTGGCACTACGAGTGAGCAAGACTTCGTGAAGTGGCTGATCAAGCTGTTAGCAAGGTGCGCGGTGGCTCTAGCGGCTACCTCGTCATTGCTGAGGGGTTGCTTGCTGGAAAGCACGACGGCGGGTGAGCTGTACCTTGTGCCGATGTGGCGACCAAATGTGCTCGGGATGCGGTCAATGGATCAAAAATTCCTGACTGGAATGGTGAGAGGGTGGTGAAGGTCGAAAGCTTGGAAGGGCTTACCTGAGCTATAAGGTCACGCCTGGCACTGAGAATGTCCAGTCGAGGCTTTGCACCCATGAATGGCCGGGTCCTGGGCCCTGCATTGCTCGTCAAGTCCCATGCTCTGATTTTGACCCGACTATGACCCTTGGAAGCAAGGAACGGCCTGAACCAATTGGACGGTCTGCCATACTACAACCAAATGATCGCTCATGAGGACTGTTGAGCATGTGCTGCTGAGTGCATGTGTATCACTGCCGGCGATGCTAGCATAGCATCGTACAGTCACCCAAACCATGGTTGCCGCCTCCTGGTCAGTTTACCTAGAGATATGTCACCAGCCCAGCCCTCTCAGCTGCCACATTCCCTGGCTCGTTACCACAGCAGCCTGGACAGTTTCTCTCTACGGCAGATTGTCCGTAGCAGGATTCCGAACAACGTACGTAGCTACAGTCTGTGAGTCCGACAATGGACCGAATGCCTAGTCACACGCGGCTCTTCCAGGTCGACGCTCTTGGCAACTCTCGCTTTGGATCCATGATGCACCTACAAGCGTTTCTGAAGGGCAGTAAAGCGGAACGCCTGCCATCTGATAGTGTAAGAGAAAGGATTGCACCTCAGCACTCTGCACTCCGGCCTCTGCATCCACGGTGAGTGTTATGCATGCTAAGTCAGATGCGTTCACGGACCTCGCCACCTCAGTAGCGTCCTGGCGCTGACGTCAGTACCGGGCGACGTAGTCGAAAAGCTACAGTATCCGGGTTCAAGTACAAAGTGTTTCCATGGAGATTTCATAGGAGCCCGCATAGTCTTCTTGAAGCATGGAGAAACATGTCAGGGACTTCGTAAAGGTATGATTGGGCAATCGTCCATATTGGGCGAGTTCAGCCCGGTGTGGCCGCTTGCTGGACCCATTTCTATGGCAGATCGAGGGGGGTCATGCGAAATGTACGCACTCCGCCGTCGGGAAGATGGTCAGCGTCCACGATGTGTAAGCTCGCACTCTCACGTGGCCACGCATTATCACATAGGCTCGTGTCACCTATCTTCCTGACCTATCTTCTATCGTGCTCAAATCTAATCGCTGCTGACACTATGTCTCAGCGCACGAATGGTCCAAGCTTCGCCAAGCAGCACGTCGGTCGATAAAACGGATCCTGGCGGATCACCCTCATTTCGCAATATCTCCAATGTCACTTCTTTCTTCGCATCACATCATGTGCCTGACGCCATCAGTATCATCTTGCGCACTGTACAGGCTTCCAGATCCGCTCTTTAGACTCATTCCCACGTCTACTGGAGATTCAGACTGTGCGATGCGTTGTTGGTCTACTTGTGGCTACGCGCCTCCAGGCAAGAAGTCCAGGCCTCCACATGAGACATCTAGAGACTTCGCTCGCACCTAGGCCATCATTTGTCTCAAGCTGAGCTTCTGGAACATCTTCGCCGCCACGACCAGATCGCGCCATGGTCGACAGGTTATTCCATCGTCGCAGATCGGGTTGCCACCAAGCCTCCGCTCATCTCACAATAGCTACGAAGGTAATCCTCACGATAACACTCCACGTGCTCATTGGCGAGTCTACACATCCACAGGCCATGATGCGAGTGTGGATTCGCGACAACGACAGCCACCTACGGCGACCCGATGATCCTACTGCTGACGGTGCGCGCGTGCTGCCTACGAAGTGAATGCGCCAGATGAGCATTAAGAACAATGGATCAACGAATGCTTGAGCCAGATTGGTCAGGACACTCTCTATCTTCGAACCTTTGGAGCTGCCATGCCGAATTCGAAGGTCCGTGCCGGTAGGTCGTGGTGGGCACTGGGCCGGTTGCTTTGGAGCATTCCTTCGACGGAACGTGGACAGGCTGTTGCTGGACTATGTGAAATCCTTCATGATAACAGCATAGTGCTGTTCCGACGCCTCAGTCACTGATAACGACATCCACACATGCTGCTATGAGGATCATCATGACAAGGCAGAGATGTATATGTATCCAGCTCACCCTTGACAATTGCGCTCCATCACTTACCACGCCTGATCACGGCTTACATCATGTTGTCGAAATTCCTTGTCGCGGCCTCTCTCGCAGCAGTAGCTACTGCTGGCTTCACTTACCCGCAGGACGCTTGTAAGAAGGCAGGCAACTGCGAGAGGGACTGTTCTCCGGGCTCGAGTGATGGAATTCAGTACGAGTGCTGGGGATTTCTCAACGTGTCCGGTTACATTCACGAGTGGGTTGCGGAGAACGAAGAGTCAGCCGATGTCAAAGGAAAAGGCTTCGCTCAGGCTTATCTGTCATGGAGTGTTAGTAGTATGCGTCCCTTGCTATACCTCGTGCTGATAACCGCGGAAGGGCAACAACGGCGCGACCTGCAACTTGATCACGAGCGATACCTGCGTGCAGCCAGCTACGAAGAATGCGGACTACAAGAACTATCAGCAGTTCTACGTTCTATGGAATATCTACGCAGTGTACCAGTTCTTCAACCAGTACTCTACGGCATTGTCAGCCAGTATGGGCCTTGCCTCGGCCAAGCTTGGCGCGATTGTGGACAAAGTTTCTGTGCCCGTTGAGCATCAGGTGCCGACTCCAGCGTGGTATAACCTTCTAGCAACTGGACTCTTCGTAGCCGGAGTGAGTCATGATCGCCCGTCTCTCCCGCGTCGCTCGATGATCTGACAAAGCATGACCACAGACCGCAATGGTGCCTATCGGTGCCATCGCTACTGAAGGAGCTGCCTTGGGAGCTGCTCTGGCCGCCAATCTGGCTATCAACAGCATTTGGGTAGCAAGATCATTAACCCCCGTCGGTACCGCCGCCGGGAGATTCCAGACCGCGGAGACACGCTTTGCCACTCTTGCAAACATCGGAAGCGATCTCGCGGACTTTGTTGAGACCTGGCAGAAGCAGATCGCGGCAGAGGTAAAGCAGCCTCGATCGATTCCGAGGTCGCACAGCTGACGTGGCGATCAGTTCCAAGTCATGCAGGACGACACCGAAACATTTATAACCCTCACTGGATCAGGTGGCTTCAGCCAACGAGTCACGCTCTCCTTGACCCACGAGTCGACTGCCCTGTACAAGGAGCTCGAGATCTTTACCCTCGCGGAGTCACTCACTTCCCAAGGGTTAGTCCTCCCTCCCAGACCAGCTTCAGACTCTTACTGACATCCCGCCCCAGCATCGTCATCGCCAAATCCGCCAACGTCAACCCCATGACCGTCGCGACGGCTACCAACGGTGAGATCAGCTGTCCTGGCTTCGGCCCCGCCGGCAATTGCTACAGCTGGTACTACCACAACGGCAACACCTACGCCTTCCACGACACCAACGACGACCAGCGAGACTTCACGGACCTGATCAATTGGATCTGGGACGAGCAGATCGCCGACGACATGTCCAAGATCTTCGCCAACGAAGACTGCTCGGGTAAGGGCGTGAGCATTTCCTCGCCAGATGAGGCGGCCTTTTGTGCGATGAACACGAGGAATTGCGAGTATGGTGAGTGCTGCAGACCCTTAGCTGTCTCTTGTCGTCAGTTCGGTCGGCTAACATATCTTGCTCAGCCTATAACCGACACTGGGACTTACAGGAGAAGACGGAGTTCAAGAACTGCGACAACGATCCCCACTGGATGAAGGACTGCGGAGAGCCGTCGGCGGAGACGTCCATTCTGCCGCTTAGCTATCTGGGCCCGCTCCTGCATAAGGGCGCTTACTGCCGGTCGACCTGAGCTGGATCTCAGGCGGAGAAAGATGTATGATTTTGCCATGCTCATGTGATGTCGATGTTGATGGCAATGTAATGTTAGATTACCAGTAATCTGCACAGAAGACTCCAGTCACTGCTACGCCATTTTTCATGTGGTCGCTGGTGAACACAGCGAGCTCTTGGGCCACCCATCAAGTCGACTGGGGTAGTACTGCACAGGAGCCGTCGCAGACCTCTGGAAGCAAGCAAGCAAAAGCTCAGTCGCTAGAAGCAGAAAGGCATAGTGACACGCAGAGCTCGTTCACATCAGGCTCATCTCGCGAGCTGTCGCTGGCCTTTCTGCGATTTTCAAAGGCACACAAGCTCGGGAGCTGCAGTGCTGGACCAATCGTCGTGGCTAGTTCGCTCACTCAACAATGAAGTAAGGCAAACGAAAGTCTTACTGCTTGCAGTCCCGCCAGATCCCACGTCCAGCCGATGAGGTGTGCCTCTCGCCAGGTTGCATCTTACCTCGAAGACTGGTCTTGACTGGGCTCTGCCGCTCGAAGCTGCGAAAAAGATGAAGCTGTGTGCCCGCTGCGGCTGACAGTCGTGAGGCAGATCGGTGGCGGGAGCGAGGTGAGGCAAGTCTGGCGCATGGGGGGAGGCCAAGATCTGATCGAGAGGCAGAGGAGAGGGGTGGGCATACCTTCGATCGTGAGATGAGGTGGCGTGATCCTCAGGTAAGAACGCTGGAGCTTTAGGCAGACAATCTGGCTGCCGTTCTCGTTGATCGAGGTTGGGATACCGAGATCGCTGTCATTATCTCGAACAGCGAATTTCAAGGCTGCCAACCATAACACGAAAGGCGATCTGAAATTCAGTCATCTGCTTTGGCTCTAGTCCAGCTGAAGCCGCCCGTTGACACGACACTAGGACCCTCGATGCCTGGCTGACATCACTAACGGTACAATGAGCTTTTGACAGTAGCGACTAGTGTCAGTCAGACTTCCCGCCAGTCCCTCGGTCAAATACAGCTTGACTGACTGACTGACTGTACTGTCGAGAGGACTGTCCTCTCCTTCTATCCTCACCGCCACCACAACTCAAATCACCGCCCTCTACCACCGCCCGCTATTGCCACACCACCACCCCAAGCGACAGCGGCAGCGGCAGCGGCAGCGGCAGCGGTATCGGCACGTACATCCCCACCCACTGTAGCCGACGCGCAGCGTCAACCGGATATAGGTGTGCGGACCTGTCAATCAGTGGAAGAGTCAGTCACCTGACAACAGCCTTGTTCGACTGCCTGCTGGGGAATTGATGCTTGGCAAGGTCATTCGCGAGTTCATCTCCGCTCGATCCTTTCAGAAAAGGGCGATGGACGGCTCCTGGACCGTTGTGTCAAAAGCACCTGCTGACAAAGTGGTAGACTCACGATTCTGAGAAGCCTAAACCTGTCATTCATGACACCGCAGTAGTCGGTCTTGCCTCTCGCCTCAGATGTCAGCCACTTTGCATTGATATTACTACCATCGCTCAGGCATCATCGTTCATGTCATCGGAGACAGCATAGCCACTCTCTAACAAAGGCCCAGCAAGCTGCCAGCATCGCCTGAAAGGTACCTTTTCCGCCCAACTATCATCCCCTCACCCATGCAAATTCATGACATTTGTGGACTCTCGTGGCTGGCGAGGGCGAGACGAGCGAGGTGCGCAGGCGGATCTGTGTTCGGGCCAGTCGGCACGTTGGCAGGCTTTGGAGCAGTAGGAAACGTTCTTGCAGGCGCTGCATTTGCTGAGCTTAACCGTCTCACTAGCGGCGGCGGAGCAGACCATGCAAGTGGGTGGTGTTGGTGTTGCGGCCGTGGGAGCTTCGGGTTGGGTGTCGGCCATTGTGGAGGCGAACTCTGTGATCAGTGATTGGGGTAAGAGGGGGCTTAGATCAGACAGAACATCAATGGTCGGACAAACAGACGCGCTCGACACGTTGTAGGCAGCCGCGTCGCGGTGCAGGCAGGTATGTCACGCGAACTCACGTGTAGGCCACTGCTGACCGCAGCCGAGCAAGGATGCACGCAGAAGTCTTGTCATCGCCGCAAAACTCTAGTGTAATGTTGAATACCAGAAGACACCAAGGCCCATCAGCATGAGGTTGCGGTGATGAGAGAATGGACAGCGGAAGTGAACACGGCAGGACACCCTCAGGCTAGCGGAAGCTTCCGAGTACCCCGCGCTCTCCCCACGATATCACGAGATAAGCTCATGCCGTATCTCCGTCTATCCTGTGGTCAGCGACATCGATACAACACTCGTCGTACTTGACGTTTCATCTCGTCGACGTCGAATTCACCCCTCACTCCCGCCTCCGTCATGCCTCCCATCATCTCTTCCTCGCTCACCCGCTCCTTCCCTGCAATCTCACTCTCTTACCTCCACCGCACCTTCTCCACAACCCCGCACCACCGCGCATCCATCCTCTTCGCCTTGAACGCTCTAAGCAACAGCCGCGAGACGCAGCACTTCAACAAGATCTCCCGTCTTACCCGCATCGAGCACTCACCGCCTCTCAAGCTGATCAAGACCGGCGAGGTTGACCCCTTCCCTCTCCCGACCCCCCCACCCAAACCAGCTACCCCGCTTCCTCGACCTTCACCTTCTGTATCACGAATCGGGAATGCCAAAGCTCTCAAAGTGGGTCGAGCGATTCTAGCCGACCATGCGAGACAGACATCGCGATTGCAGCATGCGCTGGAGCGGGCAAAGCGGAAAGAGGCGAGGCGGGATGCGTTGATGGCCAAGGACCGAGCAACGTGGCAGCAGGAGGCGACGAGGCTGAGGGGTGAGATGCGCGTGGCGGGTGCTGTCATCTTGCTCTCGATCGGGACGGCCACGGCGTTGGCGACGTGGAGGTTCTGGCCGCAGGCTGGGAAGGCTACGGCTGATTCCGGTGAGATGGGACGGCGGATCGCGGCGAGGGCGAAGGAGGCGCTGCCCTTGCCTGCGGCTGTGTCGGAGATATCTGGTTTGGCTGCGGCTCCTGTGATGATGGAGAAGGCAACGCAGACAGCGGTGCCTGCCGCGGCGGTCGAGCCGGCCTTGGCTACACCTGTTCCTTCCTCGGCTGTGACAGTGGACACACCGCAGAGACGAAGCTGGTGGACTAACTTGTTCTGGAAGCAGCAGTAGGCTGATTCAACACTTCGCACAAATGCGAGAAGCATCTGCACCAGATGTGGATGCACTGAAGGATGAAGACTTGGGAGTGTTTTTTGGACAGCTGCGGAGAATATGAGGATCAGCACAGCACTTATGGGGCTTACGACAGGCTCTGGAGCCGGAGGTGAGGAAGGAGATGATCGTGACGACAGCGATGATTCGATGTGATGGCTTAGATGCGTCTTTTCTCCATGTTTTGGGGGGGGCATTTTGACTGGGGCCTGCTCTGTTCTTAGGCGTAACAGTTGTTCGGGCATGGCATGCTCTTTGCATAGTCGCTGATAAATACAGGAACCGATCTTTGCCCTCTGCTTGCTCTATTCCCTGCTTCCGCATCCAGTGCTGACGATGTCAGCCGTGTTGACCGAATACGATCGAGGCATCATGGCACTCCTACAAGCGTGCCCCCGAAATGGGTTTTGTCGGTTGGTTCATGTCGGGATCCTGTCGACTTGCCATATGTCTATCTTCTATTTCTATCACATCGGGCGTGCGAACACTAGGTCGACTCGACGCATCGATGCATCTCAACATCGATATGTCAAGGTGGCCCACCGTGTGGGTGTCGGCCGAGTGCGTCTCATAAGCTTGGGTACATTCCTGCAGCCGCTTTTGTGCCTGTTGATGGTTTCCCTTCTCACCACAGACGACGTTACGCTCTTCCGTAGCATACTCGCGCTTCGAGCGAATCACAAGCCTCCTGGTAGCCTTTTTGCTAGATTCTTGGGCAAGGAGCCCGCCGTCGGCGTGCCGCGGGTAGGGCCGAATCATGGGCGAGCGGCCAGATGGGAATGTTTTTGTTGGCCGGACGTTGGAGATTGCATAAGACTGTGTCCGTCATCGTTGCTTGCATCTGATAGGCGCGCGAAGGATGGGTTGGTAGCTTTGGTAGCGCTGCGCTCAGCGCCGTACCTGGTCTCCACGACTGGTAGCTCGTGTCTGCTCGGTGGCAGGGAAACCCCTCTCAGTCATAAGGTGGAGCGTGATGCGGCATGCGAGTGATGAGATGCCATGAGCATCTGGCAGGAAGACGCCTCGAGACAGTCGCGCGTCTTTGGCACAATCGATCGGCTCACAAACAGGAAAGTTGCCATAACGATGCATCTATGTGCGGCATGTAGATGCGTTGGACCGAGGGTCTCACGCGGCCAAGAATGCTTTGAGACCACGGGGAGGGGTTCAGCTGTTAGGTACCATTTCAGCATGGCATTGTAGACGCAGACCATCATGTCCGTGTATCTCATAGTATCTTTGACGATGTTCAAGCAGCTGCGTATGGTTCGTTCGACAAGCGGCCTACTTTGCAGCGCTTCCTGGATGCCTTGAAGAAGCCGCCCAATGTATTGCTTGCTGCTTGACGCAGAGTCATAGGTGTATGTCGCCTGCCCTTCACCCTCTGTCTCGCAGCTCGCGCTCTCAGCCCTGCGAGGTGCTTCGCGCATCATGATCCACCTTCCTACGCAAACAGGAAGGCACACACCCTGGTCGCACCTCGGCAACCCCTCATGTCCCTGCTCCACTATATATTGTATATCACCGTCCCACCACCTTCAGTACGCCCATGATAGGTGCCTATGCTGCCAAATCAGTACAACCGGGCCGATCTAACAATACACCATACGTTGGTCCACCGCAATTTTGTGGCTGCTCATACTATAATTGGTTAATCAAGATCGAAGACTGCTGTTTCTGTACCCTTCGCAAGTGTCATTAGAATCCAAAGTGGCACCAATTTGCTTGGAAGTTCGGGTTTCCTTTTGCGTGGTAGTGTGGTGGTGAAGAAAATGGGGGATCCTCGTCTTTTTTGCCTGGAAGGTGTTTGTGAAGACGGTGAGTGAGGGCCGCTGATTGTTATATGAGGTCTCAAGTAGTGTTGATGTTGGATATCGTCGTAGCGAGCGTGGGTCCGATTGCTGTCGTGCGCTGCACGTTGTGCGTTGGCAGGCACAGAGGCAGGGGGCTGGGGATGCTAGTGTGGCGGTCATGCTCGCATACCAGGAGAGTATAGTGGAGTCGTCAAGATCATTGCAGACCATCAGAGCTAAGGATCGCAAGTCTGCATCCCTCGGCCTTGAGTCGCAGATTTCTTTGCTTGATACACTACGATACCCGGTTTCCCCATGCTCACAGGCTGTTCAAATGAGACGGTTTTACTCTAGGCGTCGTAGCAGTCGTACTGACGCGCAGTAATTACCATAACGACGCTCTTCAACGGATCATCGACCGTGTCATGATTCTGAGTCACATCCTTTCTATTGGCCGGGCGTCCTTTCGCACCAGTCACAGTACAGCCTTGCTCCCACATGCAAAAGTCGTCATCTCTACTTCGCTGACGCTGACGACCATGATACTTGGAGCTCTGTTCTTGATCGACCACATCATGACCTAGCATCTTGCTCTCAGCGAGTGGTTGACAAAGACAAGACACGCAAGCTTCCCCATGAGTGGAACAGCTGTCATCCGTATAAGTGTGCACCGCAATTCGACCGTACGTACTACACGCCGACACGACAAGACTCGCCAGTCTTTCCCATCAGCCCTTCGACGTACCGAAGTGCGTATCTATCAATCGTAACAGCATGCCAATGCGGATCAGTAGCGCCGACCAGTGGCCACGGCAGCAATCTCCGCGTCTTGAGAACGATGCATCTGCCTCTAAAACCTGTCCCGCAATCTCCTGTCTCATCCGGCTCGAAAGACCACGTCATTCCACAAGTTTTACATCGACACGAGTCGCTCAGGTTCCAGACCTGCGCGAACCCTCTTTGCGATTCCCGCTCGAAAGAGACGTAGTCCGACAGGAGCATCGCAACGCGCATGTCCAGCTCGCCAGTGCCGAGATGCGAGCAGAGTCGTAGTACCAATTTTGCCAGGTCCTGCTTGCAACGTAGGTCATTATAGTGAGGCCACAGGCGCGTTCCGGGCTCACGGAGATGGTGGGACTCTTCGATGCAGAGCCAGGTGACCTCGCGGTCTGCGGCTCGCTGCGACAATAGAGACATCGTGGTCGTTGTAAAGGAAGGTGAGTCCGGTAGCAGCCGGGTGCGATAGTGCACAGCAGAAGTCTGAATATTCGCAAGTCTGCTGCAAAGGTCGACGTAGTTCAGGCTGAGGCGTCCTCCACCGAAAGAGCAGTACCTTTCCTGGGATGCTTGACATTGGCGCTCCGTCCCCTTCTTTTTGCGCTTCACCCCTAGGAAAAAGCCGACGTCATGGACCTTCTTGCACGCATCACAAGCACGCTTCCCTCGCAGATGAGATGGAGGTCTCAGCTGACTCCAACGCCGAATGATTGTGCCAGCCTGAGCTTCCACGGCCTCACGGTACCAATCCCGGCCAAGCGTTTGAAGCCAGGCTCTGCAGTACGTGGGGTCAGTTCGGATGACATGCGCGATTGCGTGATCGTAGAAGTGGAAGAATTTCCTACAACTCTGTCGCAAGCTATGTCGGTCCACTGGGCTCAGATATGCGGTGATCTCGATCCATAATTCGTTTGGAATAGCCAGCGAGGGCGGTGTGGCGTGTTGAGTAGAGGCGATAGCCTTGGTGGTCAGCGCGCTGGCGGTTGCGTGGAACAGGCGCGCAAGAGCGCTGGAGGCATTCGCCGAGATGTTGTTTCGTGCAAAAAAGGCTTGCGGAGGATCTCTGTAGCCACTCGGCGGTGGTGATAGTGGTCTCATGTTCGAGCGTGAAGGTGTAGAATGAAGAGACGTGTGTGACTTCATCCGCCTTGAGGTTGTATGAGCTCCGCGTGTGATGAGGCTTGGCATGCTGACCTTTGGGTGTACGTTTCTGGGTGAGAGTGCTGAAACAGCGAGATGCTTGAGCCAATCGGGAGCGGTATCATTGTCGTGCGTTCCGGCTCATATATCTTGCATTTTGGAAACTTGAGTCTGTCTTAGCTTCCTCGGCCGTCGAGTACTAGACGCCAGCACTGCGTCGAAGTGCAGACTCTTCGCTGGCGTGGGTGTCGGTAGCGGTTGGAGCCCATCCCAACCACCCCCTAGCCCAACTACCCTTGGCCGTAGGGACCTTTAGTCCTGCGGCCTCTGTATTCCGAGTGCAGCTTCTACTCGCTGCAAACGTGCGTCCAGCAGGTTCATCGTGTTTTGCAGGGTGTTGACCTGCATTTGCTGTGTATGCTGGGCTTGTATAACATCGACCGGCCTAAACTGCTCATCACCCGCCTCCAATCCAAACAGATGAGGCCACTTTCTCCGCATCCTAGACTTTCCATCCAAAAACAAAGACAGCGCCACGATTCGCGCCGCCAAAAACCACAACCCTTTCACCGTCTGGTTCACCTCGTACGCGTCATGTATCACCTCAACCACGATGGTTGGTGAATGTTGATCTGTATCTTGCTCTTTTCTTTCTCTTTCTCGCTGATTGACCATTTCACAGCGCCAAAATTTCACAACGCGCTCTCTTACAAGTAAAGTCAAGACGAAACTCACACTCACGTCGACCTTTTCCATTGTTTACATGCCTCCTACCCTACGACAAGCAGATCTCGCAGCAATAACAGGAAGCGCAACAGAAGCCGTGAAGCTACATCGAGTGTACCTACTTCAGCAACAGACTGGTTCTACGCGAGCAACCTGCAGCCAGAACATTGGATTGAAGGATCTGTAGAAGGAGGGACCGAGGTCGCTGTCGAGCGAGCATCAGGCCATAGATCCCAGCAATGGTAACAGACCTTTCTGACAGCTGAAGCTAACTCATGACCTAAACCTGCTATCAGGTGAATGCTGAGCGCCCTCGAGACATCGAACGATCGTTTTCGAAGATCCTGGTGGGACGCACGGCAGCCATGTCAGGTGATAATGACTTGGCTGAACCATATGCGGCGTTCTCGAAATGCTACAGCAAAGCAGTGGTGCTGGCTCTCGGGATGCAGCGTTGGGTTGACCGTCGCCGCCATGATGTCTTGCAGGAGCGGGAGCTGTCAGAAGTTGACAGGTCAAGCGCGAACCGGTTCCCCCGGCGGGCCGCTCAGGTACAGCCGAGCCGAACCCCTGAACCCTGACGCTAGCCCCGCGTTCTCAATGTATCTCTCCACTCCGAACAGCCAGGCTCTTGCAATCAGCAATATCCACGTTGCGCCTTCCCTGCTGCTTCCACCTCGTATGCGGAGCCTGTGCTCATCCTTCCCGCTCGCTCCTGGCCGTGCTCAGCATATGATTCATCACCCGCAACGGCCGCCTGCTCTGATTATCGCGTAGCAAACGGCGCAGCAGACGCGCTGATACATTCCTCGCACACCCACCACACATTTTACGCCACATCCGCGAACTGTCCCACAGCCACCACGACCATCATTTAGTCTTCACAGCGACGTAGTCATCCATAGCCATCGCGAATCACCAGTTCCAGCAACTGATACCGTCTCCACTTCATGCGACAACACTCACTACCCACACTCCGCACACAATGAGGCGGCCGCACGCTCTCGCGACTATCTTGCTCACCTTTCTCTCCTTCTCCTCCGCCCAACTCCTCACAAACGGCAACAGCCAGCTACCCTCATGCGCCTCCAGCTGTCAACTCCTCAACCAAGCCGCCGAAGCCTGCGGCGGCACCACCAGCGCCAGCCAGTCGATCTGGTCCTGCTTCTGCCAGTCGGGATACCTCAAGAGCTTGTATGACTCCGACACCGGAATCTGCGACTCTACCTGCACGAGTGCTAGTGACAGCCAGCAGGTCTCGACGTGGTACAAGAGCAATTGCGGGACGGACAATGGCGCGTCGGAGCATGCGGATTCATCGGCAAGCACGACGGCGGCGACTTCCACGGCCACGAGTGCAAGTACGAGTGCAGGTGTCGTAGCGACGATTGCGGCGAGCACGGGCACATCATCGTCGGGAGTGACGGCGGATACAAGTGACAACTCGGGTAGCGATGGGTCATGGTATGACAATTCTTTCTCTATGCCTTGCCTGCTAGCAGGAACTGCCTTTGCAATGGCTGAGGCAAATGGTCACGAACGCGTATTGACACTCCTTCGCAGGTGGAGCACGCACTACAGATGGGTCATCATGCTCATCGTACTCGCCATTGGTCTTTCCTTACTTGCGGTACTTGCAGTCTACCTCAAACGGCGACACGATCGAAAGGCCGATCAGATCCGACATGTGAGCAAGAGCTTGACCCAAAGCTGTCTTGATGGCAAGCTGAGGACTTCCGCTGATGTGCTTTCGACAGGGCTTCAATGCAGGTATTACCACACGCCGTGCACCCACGCGGCCCTCGAGAAAAGGTGTAGACGGCGTAGGCGACTCCACAATGCTCAGCGAGACCCAAATGACAGGCGCCGGCGGCTTCGAATCTGGCAGCGGGCGCAACAGTCCGGCACGGACCAGAGACGCATTTATGCCATATGGATACGGATACACAAGAAGCGAGAGTCGACTCGCAAGCCGCACGGAACTGGATGCGCGACGCAGTCCTTTAGCCAGAGGTGGCACGCATGTCCGAGACATGGAGAAGGAGGTCGGTGGCGGTGCATCTCCCGAAAGCCAGATCAGACCGAACAGCATGCAAGGCAAGCAAAAGAAGAAGGTTCTGGTCAGGGAGAGGAGCATGCTTGGCCCGGAGAGTCCCGATATCGAGAAGAGTATTGGCTGAGGTGCGTCACACCATTGTATTGGTACTCACGAGTTATGAGTTGTATGCAGCGTAAGATCACCTTTCAAATGTGCCAATCTCGTTGTGATCATGGGAAGCACTTCGGACTTGTGCATGTACCTGGCAATGGTAACAGATCTTACCAACTTGGCAACGATTGCGTGCTCGTTGAAGGTGGACAAGACTCATTTCCGTCGAATCAGCGGACTCCTTACTTACCCTCGTCATCCGCCATTTCTCACTTCTCTGTCAAGACGCCACTCGATTCAACAACGCCTGCCTGGTATATCGCAGCATGACATGCGCCCTCAGCAAGTCAGACTTCTAATCACTCATGCAATTGATCGAATGTTCGAAGACAGCTTGACTAGCGACAGGTATGACTCATCCTGACACCTTGGCCAGTAGTCTGGCGCTCCCAAAGGATCGCGGAGCATCGGGTGGTGGATGCGCGAATCTTGGGTTGAATTGAATGTGGCATCCCGGCTGTGGAGGTGCTGACGGCAGGGTGCACTAGGCGTCCTACTCTTTGAGAGTGCAAGATTGCAGTATGGGATTGCGTGGGACCCGCTACTTGGCGGGGGATTCGACAGGCAATATCGCTCTGGCTAGTGCACGGTCCTGGGTAGTCTGCCTTTCTCAACGTCAGGATCTAGTGGTGCCTGCGCAACCGGGGTTGGCAATCGAGAGCTTCGCAACGAACGGGAAGATTGCTCAGTTGGACCACTATCGCAGTGCACTGGACAGGTTCCTAGGACACAAGTGGATGGATGCAAGACGCTCAAGACGATATGGCGGCTGCGAAAGCACTGAGGCACCAGGCTTAGAGACTGGAAGGGCGAGCAGGCAGGACTATGGAGGACGCGGCGGACCATGGCTGTCGGAGCTTGTAGCAGATCTTAGCGTCTCAGCAGCTCGATGGAGAGCGTGGGTACTAGGCATGATAGACGACACTGCTATGCCACCGCCACATTCATCCGTTGTGCCCTCTCAACACGGAGCTCGACGACCATGTCGGGAACTAGCAATACCCACCCGATATTTGTTGGATTAACCATCTCCTTGTGGGCTCCTCTCTTTTTCTTTTGGCGTCGACACCGTCATCAAGCTCGCCAGTCCCTGCCGCTACTGCTTTCCTCGGCGGCCTCCCTACCTCATTCTTGGCATACTGCTTTGGCAGCAGGCGCGGCTCTGATAGAGTCTCTACTCGGCTCAGGACGTCCGCTCTCGGGTGACTGCAGCCGTCTGCAGTCAACTTCTTCCGCCATTGCAATAACTACTGCTAGGTGAGACGAAGCTTGGCTTTGCAACGAGAAGGGCGCAGCTCGTTAAGCCGGTGCAGGCTTGCGGTGGGCTCTGTGGGCGTGCGGGCGCCTGTATTATGGGAACGAGCGTGTGAAGCTTGGAAGGAGGCATGGTTGATGACCGGACGGACTGCTGGTCTTACGAGGCTCTTATGCTCTTCGGTCAGAGAGCGTAAACCTCTGGCCGGGCCAGCGATGGCACAAGCTTGCGAGTATTCTGTTCCTGATAAAGACGCCTGGCCAGCTCATACATTGCCTTGGGTTCACAAGACTCGCAAGGCCAACGATTCCTCGCTTCTCGCAGCTGACAGCACCGCTCTGAATAGAGAAAGCCAGGCATTCTCAAGGACTCGTCTAAGGCAGAACACGCCCGCAAGAACTCTGTCTCTCAGGTCAATTTCGCCAAGAACGATGGCTACCTGTGGCTACCGTACCGCCTGTTCCAGTTCACCTAGGACTAGATTAGGAGGTCGATCATTCTGGACCATCGCGATCTAGCACGGCCAATGTATGTGGAGCTCGACCTGTCCCACGAGAATGAGCACCGGGAAGCTCAGAGGGGATGGGATGAGGGCGGAACTATAGAATGTGCTTTGACGGTCATTTCCTGATTGCAGGGCCTGTATTTACAGCTTTGGCTTCTGTTTGGTCACCCGTTGGCTTACATGCGTCACAGAATGTCGAGCGTGATCCAGATGAGAACAAGGAGGCACGGCATCGTTCTATGCGAAAGGTAGGTCTCTGTCGCGGATCGAGGCCTTTGTTGAAGTATCACAGGGGTAGTATCATCTCCGCGCTTGACAGGACCGTCGTACGGCTTGTCCTCTGCAGAGACGATATCAAGCACGTTCAAGCACGCTCTGTATGTGCGAAGACAAATTACATTCCCTCCCATGACCCGATTGTCTTCACAGCAACCTGGAAAGAATGATATGAGATTACAATCCGATATGCACACCGAATGGAGCTCGTCTTGGGATCCTAAAACGGGTCGACTGGCCGTCTTGTCGTTTCAACTAAAGTGTGTCAAATCAGGACAGTGTTGTTTCAGCGCCTCGCATTGCGCTCGGGCGTTCGTTGGGAGATTGGTGAACATCAACAGTTGAACACAAAAGTGAGTGCTCCTCGTGTCTATGATGGACATCATTCAGAATGATGATCAACGCATGCTCATTTGCCTACCGTGCACGAAGACACCTTACCACGCACTACAGATCTTGCACGTATGGTGCTCGTCTCTACTACTTAGCGCTAGATCCATCCTTCTGCAAGCGTTTACCCTGGTCTTGGCTGTTGTTGCTAGACTCTCCCTTGCAAGGCACTCTAGCGCGACCGTCTTGCTCCACTTCGTTCGGATCAGAAAGTGTGTGACGACGAGCTTCCTCAGCTTTTCAAGTAGCTCGGCATGCTCTGGCGGCACGCTGGGCTGCTCGCTGAGCGGTACACCACACTCCTCCAGCTGCCGGCTAAGCTGGTGCACCCTGTTCTGGGCGTCCTCTATTAGTACGATTGCTCCACGTAGTATCCTACGGATACCCTCGGCTTTTTCAGGATGGTCCTTGATGTAGCTGTGGTAGTCGTCTGGGTTGTTGGCGGATGTTTCGTGTAGCAGGAAGTCCGGGTCGTAAGTTTTAATGAGTTGCAGGAATGTGCTGCTGTACATGCCTGGTTCGTAAGCACCCTGCTCAATTTGGTTTGAGGCGTTGTCAGACGATTGACCGGTCATGCTCTTACAATGAGTTCGTTGAGAATGGGATGGCGAGAGGAAGGTGGTTTCGGACGAACTTCACGTAGTACTTTGAAGAGCTGTGTTTGCTCTCGCATTGTCTTGGGCTTGTCGAGAGGGCTCTTTCATGAGCTTCATTATACCAACACTTACGAGCGCATTCCAGGAAAGACTGTGCGGCACTGCAATTCCCGATGCCCTGAGCTCAAAGGCCGGATTGTTTCAAACCCGCAAATTGACGATGGCAGTTGACTTCTGCAACGTTGCGGAACGAAGCTGAAGCTCGTCTCAAGAGGCAGATTTACGCCCGACGACATGGGAAAAACACAGAAAGTTTGCCAACATAAACGTCATTGCTTGTCTTGTCAGATGCTAGTCACATGTTCGAAGCCTTGCTCAACTCCCCAACGAATTCATGACCACTAGTACACAAAAGTCAGATTGTAGGTCTCTCCTGTTCGGACCGGGCCTTTCTTTGCCGCTGTTCCCATCTTACTTCCTAGTCCTGTCTGCAGATGGCTTTTCGAGTCGTACTTACCCTACGTGTATATATATCATAGTTGGCCTGATTTAGAAGCAGGCAAGAATCGTCCTTTTAGTTGCTTAGGGAATGAAAGCCGCCGGCCTTCCGCACATCTTTCGATCTACTACGTCGACACGTCGCTGCATCCCTCTTCTGCGACGTGATCTAAGACAGCTCATAAAAATGATCTAATCTTAGCACTCATATCAAGTTGCTTGATCTATAATCGATCTTCCTATATATAGAAAAGCCTCTAGAAAGCCTCTAGACAATTCGGATAGTAGCTACAATTAGAGCTAGTAGTAGCTTAGCCGTGTAAAGTAGAGTAATAGGGACTAGGTTACGAGTCAGATACGAGAATTAACCGTTAGGCTTCACTTACTATAGAACGCCGGCCTTATATACTCTACGATGTCTTACCTATACATATTTCTTCTAACTTATTATATGTGTCAATCTAGCTGTAAAGAATACGCCCTCAAGGGTATAGTACTAGCTACGCCTGTATAGGTTCACTTGTCTTAGCGTATATATAGCTCTCTTTATAAAGGGTACGCCCTTAGGGGTATAGTATTAGCTACGCCTGTACGGGTTTACTCGTCTTAGCGTACGTACGGCTCTCTTATTCTTTTCGCTAGACTCTAGATAGACCTCTTCCCTCTCCGTCGAACTTGTTGAATACTACGCTAAACTCCTATATATATATAGTTCTCCTATAATACTAGCTAGTACGCCTATATGTTCCGATTAGATATGTCTAAGAGATCTCTT
Source organism: Teratosphaeria gauchensis (assembly GCA_007113925.1). NCBI lineage: Eukaryota > Fungi > Ascomycota > Dothideomycetes > Mycosphaerellales > Teratosphaeriaceae > Teratosphaeria > Teratosphaeria gauchensis. Next base: position 279,960 of record VCMR01000023.1, read on the forward strand.
TAGAACAACTATAGAGGTATTTTCTTATATATTATCTATTTACTACGCTATAAACTATCGATTGAAGCTAAGATCTATAGATAGATCAGAACATAACCCGAAGTATTAAGTTCTACTACCTATAGCTATAGCTATTATAATACTACTAACTCGTGTTATACTTATATGATATGTCTTCAGCTATACTATAGCTAGCTGCTTTATACTAGCGTGAAGTCTACTAGGATAGTTGCTCGAGAGGTTTCGAACATATATCTCTAGAAACTCTAATCGGCTCTATAGAAGCGAGCTCTAATATACTAGAGATCTAGGACTTAGAGTATAGTATAGCTGCTAGCCTTACTAGCTAACTATAGTAGACGACTCGCAGCGTAAAAATAAGAGATCTTATAAGTCTGACTATCTAGCTAAAACAAAGATAGGATCTGCGGCTATAAATCTAGTAGTTGTAGAAAAGCTAATAGTAGCTAGATTTTAACAGGAATATTTACTTAGTCGTATATAGCTGCTATATATAGTATGAGCGAGATCATAGCTTATATCGAAGGTAATACCTTGTTATATATATGTAGAATCTTTAGTCGCAAGCTCTATATCCTTTGCTCTTATTAGTTAGCTTAGGATTAAGCACACTCCTTAAGAAATGCCCCTCGTTGCTATAGATACTTAACTATAGGTTTCGACTTAAAAATACCCTACCTAGTAATAGTCGCTATATAAGCGTAATTGCTACTAACACAGGAAATGTAAGATAAGGAGTATTAACGCTAGAGGTAAGGTACTAAGGTTAGTATAACTACTACTATATCTTATTAAATTGCTTTATACTATATATACTAGAACCTTAGAAGCGCACATCCGGCGCGGTCCCCACCGCTTCCGGCCGCGCCAGAAAGGCCAGAGCATCGATGAATGGCGCTGGGGAGACCTCTGATGGGTGTGGATGATGGGGGGTTCGGTGGGGGGGGGGGGGTCAATCAAATATTGACGGGTCCGCCCACCGACCGGCCCATCAATTGGAAGGACCCTCACGATCCGGTTGATGGATCCGGCGGGTGGGACCGGCCGTGGGGACCCATCAAATATTGATGGCCGGCCCGTCTATCTGGGTGGTGGGCGCCGGAGACCGGGCATTTCTGAGGGATCCAGTTAATCGATCCGGCGGGTGAGACTGGCCCGGCTGTGGGCAATCGTGCCCGGCAGCTTGGGCGGTGGCCATTAACCGATTGGTTAATGGACATCTTCCGACCTCGATTTCTCCGCCAGCAGTTGACGGAATCGGACGGTTGCGACGGCCGTGAGGGTGTCTCGGATGGTCCTCTCGACCGGCCGACTCGGATGGGGTGGGGGGGTCCGGGAACCCCGTGGCCTCCCGACGCCCGGACCCCGCCCCCCCGGTCAACGGCCCGGCGACGGCGAGGTCGAGGTGCCCCTGGCGATCCGACCGGTCTGGGGGCTTGTTGGACCCCTCGGGCCTATTCTCAAAGCAAACCGGAGTCGATTCGGACGAATTTTGGAGTTGTGACGTCCAAATGTGGATGATGGGGATGTTTTGACAGCAAGACCTCCGTCACTTTTCCAGACAAGTGCGCATTTAGACTTTTTGACGGCCGAACGGCCTCGCATCACTTCGGGATGGTCCGGACATTAATCTTTGGGGTCTGTCGAGCCCACGCTGAACATCCCAGGTCGAGACCTTGCCGTCCCGGCCCGGGAGAGGCGAAAAACCAAAGCCGACGCGCCCCCAAAGCCGACGCAAAGCCGACGTTCGGACGTCACGGCGGGTGGCGAACCGGCCGCGGAGATTGGAGACCGGGACGTCCATCGGCCGGGTCGGGGCTACGAAAAGTGTCACCAAGGCGAGCCCGGGGCGAGTCGTCGGGCGGAGCCACGGGGGCTCAAAGTCGAGAGGCGGGCGCCAGCGAGGTCGGGCCCGTCCGGACGAAGTGCGCCCGCCACGCAGCTGGAGTCCCTCTCCAGTGGTCCTGTGCGTGAGGAGACGCCAGGAGGCCACCAAACGGGCGAGCCAGAGGTGCACCTCGTCGGCGGGAGGTCCGGGCACCTGCCGGGCGAAGCGAGACGTGCCGGCAAAGCCGACGTGAGGACCCCACGAGGGCGGGCGCCTCGCCCACGTGGATCGGAGACCAGGGCCTGGCCCGGCGTGCTCAGGGCTACGGAAAACCCGAGCAAAGCGAGCCTGGGGCTGGTCGCCTGCCGGAGAGAGAGGCCCGAAGTCGGGAGGCGGGCGTTGGCGAGGTCGGTCCGGCGACGCGGACCTGAGCCTCACACGAGGTCGGGCGGCCGCTCAGGTCACTCTCGACCGGCAGAGGGGTCGGGGGCGAGGCGGACGGGCGAGATGTGGTGGGCGGAGGCGGTTTGCCCGGCACGGCCGACTGCGCCTGGACCCCGGTTGGGTCCCGACCACGCCCGGCCACGCGGAACCTTGTCCCGGCTCCTCACCCGCCCCTCGCTGTCGTGCGCTAGCTGAGGTCGAAAACCCGACCCTCCGCGTGGAGAGGTCGAGCGCTAATATGAGTGGTG